>CAKAIZ010000334.1:0-32075 GCA_916610145.1 Eristalis arbustorum | reverse complement strand
TTCCTGTCATTTTTACTAGTTTCTTCTATTCATATAACTTTTTCTGCTTTTATACATACTTTTTTATGGAAAATCTGATTATTTTCTCAATATTTTTATATTATATATATATACTGCGCTGAAACCAGCATTTCCTATACTAGTATGAACGTTTTTGATCTTTAACCAACTTTTTCCTGTCATTTTTACTAGTTTCTTCTATTCATATAACTTTTTCTGCTTTTATACATACTTTTTTCATGGAAAATCTGATTATTTTCTCAATATTTTTATAATATATATATATACTGAGCTGAAACCCGCATTTCCTATACTAGTATGAAAGTTTTTGATCTTTAACCAACTTTTTCCTGTCATTTTTACTAGTTTCTTCTATTCATATAACTTTTTCTGCTTTTATACATACTTTTTTTCATGGAAAATCTGATTATTTTCTCAATATTTTTATAATATATATATATATACTGAGCTGAAACCCGCATTTCCTATACTATACATTCTTACTAGTTTCTTCTATTCATATAACTTTTTCTGCTTTTAAACCTACTTTTTTCATGAAAAATCTGATTTCTTTCACAATATTTTTATAATATATATATATATACTTTGCTGAAACCCTCATTTCCTATACTAGTATGAACGTTTTTGATCTTTAACCAACTTTTTCCTGTCATTTTTACTAGTTTCTTCTATTCATATAACTTTTTCTGCTTTTATGCCTACTTTTTTCATGGAAAATCTGATTATTTTCTCAATAGTTTTATATTATATATATATACTGCGCTGAAACCCGCATTTCCTATACTAGTTTGAAAGTTTTTGATCTTTAACCAACTTTTTCCTGTCATTTTTACTAGTTTCTTCTATTCATATAACTTTTTCTGCTTTTATACATACTTTTTTCATGGAAAATATGATTATTTTCTCAATATTTTTATAATATATATATATATACTGAGCTGAAACCCGCATTTCCTATACTAGTATGAACGTTTTTGATCTTTAACCAACTTTTTCCTGTCATTTTTACTAGTTTCTTCTTTAAATATAACCTAATATAACCTTTTCTTCGCTGAAACCCGAATTTCCTATACTAGTATGAACGTTTTTGATCTTTAACCAACTTCTTCCTGTCATTTTTTCTAGCTTCTTCTATTCATATAACTTTTTCTGCTTTTATACCTACTTTTTTCATGGATAATCTGATTATTTTCTCAATATTTTTATAATATATATATATACTGAGCTGAAACCCGCATTTCCTATATTAGTATGAACGTTTTTGATCTTTAACCAACTTTTTCCTGTCATTTTTACTAGTTTCTTATATTCATATAACTTTTTCTGCTTTTATACCTACTTTTTTCATGGAAATTCTGATTATTTTCTCAATATTTTTATATTATATATACATACTGCGCTGAAACCCGCATTTCCTATACTAGTATGAACGTTTTTGATCTTTAACCAACTTTTTCCTGTCATTTTTACTAGTTTCTTCTATTCATATAACTTTTTCTGCTTTTATACACACTTTTTTCATGGAAAATCTGATTATTTTCTCAATATTGTTATAATATAATAATAATAATGGGTGGCGCTACAGCCCATAGAGGGCCAGGGCCTAGCTTCTCAGCATCCACTAGTGTTGTGCGTGCTATTGTTCTTTCACGAGTGGAAGGGACCTACAGTTTTATGCCGACTCCGAACGGCCAAGTTTGAGAAGCTTTTTCTAGACAGGAAATACTCTTTGAGCATTGTCAGTGACTCGAAAGAGGTGAGGTCGTGAAACTTATTTTTGTCGCTCAGAGCTGGATTCGAACCTGCGACGTCGAGGTTGGGGTCGACGCACATACCCACAACGCCACGGCACCCCCATATAATATATATATATATATATTGAGCTGAAACAAGCATTTCCTATACTAGTATGAACGTTTTTGATCTTTAACCAACTTTTTCCTGTCATTTTTACTAGTTTCTTCTTTTAATATAACCTAATATAACCTTTTCTTCGCTGAAACCCGCATTTCCTATACTAGTATGAACGTTTTTGATCTTTAACCAACTTTTGCCTGTCATTTTTACTAGTTTCTTCTATTCATATAACTTTTTCTGCTTTTATACCTACTTTTTTCATGGATAATCTGATTATTTTCTCAATATTTTTATAATATATATATATATACTGAGCTGAAACCCGCATTTCCTATACAAGTATGAAAGTTTTTGATCTTTAACCAACTTTTTCCTGTCATTTTTACTAGTTTCTTCTATTCATATAACTTTTTCTGCTTTTATACATACTTTTTTCATGGAAAATCTGATTATTTTCTCAATATTTTTATAATATATCTATATACTGAGCTGAAACCCGCATTTCCTATACTAGTATGAAAGTTTTTGATCTTTAACCAACTTTTTCCTGTCATTTTTACTAGTTTCTTCTATTCATACAACTTTTTCTGCTTTTATACCTACTTTTTTCATGGAAAATCTGATAATTTTCTCAATATTTTTATAATATATATATATATACTGAGCTATACTAGTATGAACGTTTTTGATCTTTAACCAACTTTTTCCTGTCATTTTTACTAGTTTCTTCTTTTAATATAACCTAATATAACCTTTTCTTCTCTGAAACCCGAATTTCCTATACTAGTATGAACGTTTTTGATCTTTAACCAACTTTTTCCTGTCATTTTTACTAGATTCTTCTATTCATATAACTTTTTCTGCTTTTATACCTACTTTTTTCATGGATAATCTGATTATTTTCTCAATATTTTTATAATATATATATATACTGAGCTGAAACCCGCATTTCCTATACTAGTATGAACGTTTTTGATCTTTAACCAACTTTTTCCTGTCATTTTTACTAGTTTCTTCTATTCATATAACTTTTTCTGCTTTTATGCCTACTTTTTTCATGGAAATTCTGATTATTTTCTCAATATTTTTATATTATATATACATACTGCGCTGAAACCCGCATTTCCTATACTAGTATGAACGTTTTTGATCTTTAACCAACTTTTTCCTGTCATTTTTACTAGTTTCTTCTATTCATATAACTTTTTCTGCTTTTATACACACTTTTTTCATGGAAAATCTGATTATTTTCTCAATATTTTTATAATATATATATATATATTGAGCTGAAACAAGCATTTCCTATACTAGTATGAACGTTTTTGATCTTTAACCAACTTTTTCCTGTCATTTTTACTAGTTTCTTCTTTTAATATAACCTAATATAACCTTTTCTTCGCTGAAACCCGAATTTCCTATACTAGTATGAACGTTTTTGATCTTTAACCAACTTTTTCCTGTCATTTTTACTAGTTTCTTCTATTCATATAACTTTTTCTGCTTTTATACCTACTTTTTTCATGGATAATCTGATTATTTTCTCAATATTTTTATAATATATATATATATACTGCGCTGAAGCCCGCATTTCCTATACTAGTATGAAAGTTTTTGATCTTTAACCAACTTTTTCCTGTCATTTTTACTAGTTTCTTCTATTCATATAACTTTTTCTGCTTTTATACATACTTTTTTCATGGAAAATCTGATTATTTTCTCAATATTTTTATTTTATATATATATACTGCGCTGAAACCCGCATTTCCTATACTAGTATGAAAGTGTTTGATCTTTAACCAACTTTTTCCTGTCATTTTTACTAGTTTCTTCTATTTATATAACTTTTTCTTCTTTTATACATACTTTTTTCATGGAAAATCTGATAATTTTCTCAATATTTTTATAATATATATATATACTGAGCTATACTAGTATGAACGTTTTTGATCTTTAACCAACTTTTTCCTGTCATTTTTACTAGTTTCTTCTTTTAATATAACCTAATATAACCTTTTCTTCGCTGAGACCCGAATTTCCTATACTAGTATGAACGTTTTTGATCTTTAACCAACTTTTTCCTGTCATTTTTACTAGATTCTTCTATTCATATAACTTTTTCTGCTTTTATACCTACTTTTTTCATGGATAATCTGATTATTTTCTCAATATTTTTATAATATATATATATACTGAGCTGAAACCCGCATTTCCTATACTAGTATGAAAGTTTTTGATCTTTAACCAACTTTTTCCTGTCATTTTTACTAGTTTCTTCTATTCATATAACTTTTTCTGCTTTTATACATACTTTTTTCATGGAAAATCTGATTATTTTCTCAATATTTTTATTTTATATATATATACTGCGCTGAAACCCGCATTTCCTATACTAGTATGAAAGTGTTTGATCTTTAACCAACTTTTTCCTGTCATTTTTACTAGTTTCTTCTATTTATATAACTTTTTCTTCTTTTATACATACTTTTTTCATGGAAAATCTGATAATTTTCTCAATATTTTTATAATATATATATATACTGAGCTATACTAGTATGAACGTTTTTGATCTTTAACCAACTTTTTCCTGTCATTTTTACTAGTTTCTTCTTTTAATATAACCTAATATAACCTTTTCTTCGCTGAGACCCGAATTTCCTATACTAGTATGAACGTTTTTGATCTTTAACCAACTTTTTCCTGTCATTTTTACTAGATTCTTCTATTCATATAACTTTTTCTGCTTTTATACCTACTTTTTTCATGGATAATCTGATTATTTTCTCAATATTTTTATAATATATATATATATACTGAGCTGAAACCCGCATTTCCTATACTAGTATGAACGTTTTTGATCTTTAACCAACTTTTTCCTGTCATTTTTACTAGTTTCTTCTATTCATATAACTTTTTTCTGCTTTTATACCTACTTTTTTCATGGAAATTCTGATTATTTTCTCAATATTTTTATATTATATATACATACTGCGCTGAAACCCGCATTTCCTATACTAGTATGAACGTTTTTGATCTTTAACCAACTTTTTCCTGTCATTTTTACTAGTTTCTTCTATTCATATAACTTTTTCTGCTTTTATACACACTTTTTTCATGGAAAATCTGATTATTTTCTCAATATTTTTATAATATATATATATATTGAGCTGAAACAAGCATTTCCTATACTAGTATGAACGTTTTTGATCTTTAACCAACTTTTTCCTGTCATTTTTACTAGTTTCTTCTATTCATATAACTTTTTCTGCTTTTATACCTACTTTTTTCATGGATAATCTGATTATTTTCTCAATATTTTTATAATATATATATATATACTGAGCTGAAACCCGCATTTCCTATACTAGTATGAACGTTTTTGATCTTTAACCAACTTTTTCCTGTCATTTTTACTAGTTTCTTCTATTCATATAACTTTTTCTGCTTTTATACATACTTTTTTCATGGAAAATCTGATTATTTTCTCAATATTTTTATTTTATATATATATACTGCGCTGAAACCCGCATTTCCTATACTAGTATGAAAGTGTTTGATCTTTAACCAACTTTTTCCTGTCATTTTTACTAGTTTCTTCTATTCATGTAACTTTTTCTTCTTTTATACATACTTTTTTCATGGAAAATCTGATTATTTTCTCAATATTTTTATAATATATATATATACTGAGCTGAAACCCGCATTTCCTATACTAGTATGAAAGTTTTTGATCTTTAACCAACTTTTTCCTGTCATTTTTACTAGTTTCTTCTATTCATATAACTTTTTCTGCTTTTATACCTACTTTTTTCATGGAAAATCTGATAATTTTCTCAATATTTTTATAATATATATATATACTGAGCTATACTAGTATGAACGTTTTTGATCTTTAACCAACTGTTTCCTGTCATTTTTACTAGTTTCTTCTATTCATATAACTTTTTCTGCTTTTATACATACTCTTTTCGTGGAAAATCTGATTATTTTCTCAATATTTTTATAATATATATATATACTGAGCTGAAACCCGCATTTCCTATACTAGTATGAAAGTTTTTGATCTAAAGATCAAACCAACTTTTTCCTGTCATTTTTACTAGTTTCTTCTATTCATATGACTTTTTCTGCTTTTATACCTACTTTTTTCATGGAAAATCTGATTATTTTCTCAATATTTTTATATTATATATACATACTGCGCTGAAACCAGCATTTCCTATACTAGTATGAACGTTTTTGATCTTTAACCAACTTTTTCCTGTCATTTTTACTAGTTTCTTCTATTCATATAACTTTTTCTGCTTTTATACATACTTTTTTCATGGAAAATCTGATTATTTTCTCAATATTTTTATATTATATATATATACTGCGCTGAAACCCGCATTTCCTATACTAGTATGAACGTTTTTGATCTTTAACCAACTTTTTCCTGTCATTTTGACTAGTTTCTTCTATTCATATAACTTTTTCTGCTTTTATACATACTTTTTTCATGGAAAATCTGATTATTTTCTCAATATTTTTATAATATATATATATATATACTGAGCTAAAACCCGCATTTTCTATACTAGTATGAAAGTTTTTGATCTTTAACCAACTTTTTCCTGTCATTTTTACTAGTTTCTTCTATTCATATAACTTTTTCTGCTTTTATACATACTTTTTTCATGGAAAATCTGATTATTTTCTCAATATTTTTGTATTATATATATATACTGCGCTGAAACCCGCATTTCCTATACTAGTATGAACGTTTTTGATCTTTAACCAACTTTTTCCTGTCATTTGTACTAGTTTCTTCTATTCATATAACTTTTTCTGCTTTTATACATACTTTTTTCATGGAAAATCTGATTATTTTCTCAATATTTTTATAATATATATATATACTGAGCTGAAACCCGCATTTCCTATACTAGTATGAAAGTTTTTGATCTTTAACCAATTTTTTCCTGTCATTTTTACTAGTTTCTTCTATTCATATAACTTTTTGTGCTTTTATACCTACTTTTTTCATGAAAAATCTGATTTCTTTCAAAATATTTTTATAATATATATATATACTGAGCTGAAACCCGCATTTCCTATACTCGTATGAAAGTTTTTGATCTTTAACCAATTTTTTCCTGTCATTTTTACTAGTTTCTTCTATTCATATAACTTTTTCTGCTTTTATACCTACTTTTTTCATGAAAAATCTGATTATTTTCACAATATTTTTATAATATATATATATATATATACTGAGCTGAAATCCACATTTCCTATGCTAGTATGAACGTTTTTGATCTTTAACCAACTTTTTCCTGTCATTTTTACTAGTTTCTTCTATTCATATAACTTTTTCTGCTTTTATACATACTTTTTTCATGGAAAATCTGATTATTTTCTCAATATTTTTATATTATATATATATACTGCGCTGAAACCCGCATTTCCTATACTAGTATGAACGTTTTTGATCTTTAACCAACTTTTTCCTGTCATTTTTACTAGTTTCTTCTATTCATATAACTTTTTCTGCTTTTATACCTACTTTTTTCATGAAAAATCTGATTTCTTTCACAATATTTTTATAATATATATATATACTGAGCTGAAACCCGCATTTCCTATACTAGTATGAACGTTTTTGATCTTTAACCAACTTTTTCCTGTCATTTTTACTAGTTTCTTATTTTAATATAACCTAATATAACCCTTTCTTCGCTGAAACCCGAATTTCCTATACTAGTATGAACGTTTTTGATCTTTAACCAACTTTTTCCTGTCATTTTTACTAGTTTTTTTCTATTCATATAACTTTTTCTGCTTTTATACATACTTTTTTCATGGAAAATCTGATTATTTTGTCAATATTTTTATAATATATATATATACTGAGCTGAAACCCGCATTTCCTATACTAGTATGAAAGTTTTTGATCTTTAACCAACTTTTTCCTGTCATTTTTACTAGTTTCTTCTATTCATATAACTTTTTCTGCTTTTATACATAATTTTTTCATGGAAAATTTGATTATTTTCTCAATATTTTTATAGTATATATATATACTGAGCTGAAATCCGCATTTCCTATACTAGTATGAAAGTTTTTGATCTTTAACCAACTTTTTCCTGTCATTTTTACTAGTTTCTTCTATTCATATAACTTTTTCTGCTTTTATACCTACTTTTTTTTTCATGAAAAATCTCATTATTTTCACAATATTTTTATAATATATATATATATACTGAGCTAAAACCCGCATTTCCTATACTAGTATGAACGTTTTTGATCTTTACCCAACTTTTTCCTGTCATTTTTACTAGTTTCTTCTATTCATATAACTTTTTCTGCTTTTATACATACTTTTTTCATTAAAATCTGATTATTTTCTCAATATTTTTATAATATATATATATACTGAGCTGAAACCCGCATTGCCAATACTAGTATGAAAGTTTTTGATCTTTAACCAACTTTTTCCTGTCATTTTTACTAGTTTCTTCTATTCATATAACTTTTTCTGCTTTTATACATACTTTTTTCATGGAAAATCTGATTATTTTCTCAATATTTTTATAATATATATATATACTGAGCTGAAACCCGCATTTCCTATACTAGTATGAAAGTTTTTGATCTTTAACCAACTTTTTCCTGTCATTTTTACTAGTTTCTTCTATTCATATAACTTTTTCTGCTTTTATACAACTTTTTTCATGGAAAATCTGATTATTTTCTCAATATTTTTATAGTATATATATATACTGAGCTGAAACCCGCATTTCCTATACTAGTATGAAAGCTTTTGATCTTTAACCAACTTTTTCCTGTCATTTTTACTAGTTTCTTCTATTCATATAACTTTTTCTGCTTTTATACCTACTTTTTTCATGAAAAATCTGATTAATTTCACAATATTTTTATAATATATATATATATACTGAGCTGAAACCCGCATTTCCTATACTAGTATGAACGTTTTTGATCTTTAACCAACTTTTTCCTGTCATTTTTACTAGTTTCTTCTATTCATATAACTTTTTCTGCTTTTATACCTACTTTTTTCATGAAAAATCTGATTTCTTTCACAATATTTTTATAATATATATATATACTGAGCGGTTTTCGAAGCGTTGACAAGCGACTTATGCAGGCACAGGCGTCTGCACTTAGCCTCTGTCAATGAACTCCTATTCTCACCTCCCCGTGGTGAAATCCGGGAGCCGAGCACCTTCGACTGAAGATGGGGTACCCAACCCCCGTGGGACGTCATTGGCGGCTGCAAACGAGAGAGGGGGAGAGTGGATGAGGCTGTATCAGGGCTCATCTTCTCTACGGATGGCGGCGGAGGAGCTTATCATCAGATTAGCCAACGGCGACATCCAGAGCTACCTGGTACACCTCCTTTTAGAGCTACTCTGACATATTCGGAGCTCAGATCTAAAGGTTGCCTTCAAGGTCATATCGGGATTTTGGAGTAGAGTTGGCGGCGGAGGAACCCTATCGTGTAGGGTCAACGGCGGCACTCACAACCTCAGCGAGGTTACCGATACCGGAGTCATCCGGACCCTTCGCCCAAGGGCAAAATAAATGGGCCTGGCCTCCCAGCTGGGGGTTGTGCGTGGGGTTAACACCCTCACCACGTAAAAAAAATTTTGTTCAGAGACGACTACTTGCCTCGGATACTGACCGATCTACTGTTGACGACCCCAGCAAACGAACAAATGACCATGCTTTTCGGTTCTGCACGTGGAATGTGAGGTCTCTTAACAGGCCACGTGCAGCCGAAGAACTCGCGGAGGCCCTTGACTGCTATAAAGCAGATATCACTGCCATCCAGGAAGTGCGATGGAATGGGCCGGGCAAGAAGAGGATGAAAAACTGCGACATCTACTACGGTGATTGCAGCAGAGAGAGGCGCTTATTTGGATGTGGATTTGTTGTTCGAGGCTGACTTAGGCAAAAAGTCTTAAGCTTTGACTGTAAAAGCGAACGCCTCATAACAATCCGCATCAAGGCTACATTCGGCAACATCAGCCTGATATGCGCCCACGCCCCGACAGAGGACAAAGATGATAGTAGCAAAGATGACTTCTATGATCTCCTAGAAAGAACATACGATCAATGCCCCAGCTTTGACACCAAGATCGTTCTAGGAGATTTCAATGCTAAGCTGGGTAAAGAAGAAATCTTTGCTAAAGTCATAGGGAAACACAGCCTACACGACACCACGTCCAGTAACGGACTAAGGCTGGTGGACTTTGTCATGGGACGTAACCTCTCTGTTGCTAGCACGCGGTTCCCACACCTCAACATCCATAAAGGGACATGGCGGTCCCCAGATCAATCAACCGTCAACCAGATTGATCACGTTGCGATCGACGTCAGACACTCCTCCAGCATTCTTGATGTCCGAACGTTCCGAGGAGCCAATGTTGACTCCGACCATTTCCTTGTTGTAGCCAAGGTAAGAATCAGGATATCACGAGAACAATGGAGTCGAGAACGAACACCACGGTTTGACGTCGCAAAGCTACAATCGCAGCGGACTGCCAGGATCTTTGCCGACCGAGTCTCCCAGAAACTCTCTGTAAGTTCGACGCCGCCTGCACAAACCATCGAAGAAGAATGGAGTCGTTGTCAAGAAGCCATCAAAGAAGCTGCCACTGATGTGCTGGGTTTTACGACACCACCTAGAAGGAACCCATGGTTTGACGACGAGTGCAGGCAGGCACATGCAGCCAAACAGGAGGCCTACAAGGCAACGCTGCATCGAACAACGAGGGCTGTTCGTGAGCTCTACGAACAGAAGAGAAGGGAAGAGCACCGGCTTCTCAGAAGAAAAAAGAAAGAGCATGAGAAGCGCGCGGTCGAGGAGATGGAGAGGTGTTATGGCAGGAATGACGAAAGTTTTATCAAAGGGTAAAACAATTATCCAATGGATATAAAACTCGGACAGAAGCCTGTCGGGATGGAAATGGACATCTGGTAGTAGAGTCGCAGTCGATACTGAGAATCTGGAAAGATCATTTCTGCAGACTGTTAAACGGCGATGAGGACCAAAATACCGCTGTCAGGCAGAATGTTCCACTCAATCTGGACGATGACAGACGTGAATACCGTCCCCCAGACTTAGACGAGGTCAAGGTAGCAATATCAAGACTGAAGTCTAACAAAGCTGCTGGAGCGGACGGTCTGCCCGCTGAAATATTTAAGGCAGCTGGAGATGATCTGGTTGGGCGCATGCACCAGCTCATCTGCAAGATATGGTCTGAGGAAAGCATGCCCGACGAGTGGAATCTCAGTATCGTTTGCCCGATCCACAAGAAAGGAGACCCCTTCAACTGCGCCAACTATCGAGGGATCAGTCTTCTTACCATCGCATATAAGATCTTCTCTGCCGTTTTGTGTACCCGCCTGAAGCCATTCATTAGTAATCTGATAGGTCCATATCAGTGTGGCTTCAGGCCAGGAAAGTCCACAACAGACCAAATTTTCACACTACGGCAGATCCTGGAAAAGACCCAAGAAATGCAAATCGACACTCACCATCTGTTCGTCGATTTCAAGGCCGCATATGACAGCGTGCATAGAGACGAGCTATACAACGCCATGTCTAGTTTTGACATTCCTGCCAAACTCGTCAGGCTGTGCAGGATGACGATGGAGAACTCTCGCTGCTCCATCAAGGTCGGTAACGAACTCACCGAGACCTTCAATGTCAAAAAAGGTTTTAGACAAGCTGTCATGTGATTTCTTTAACATCGTCCTGGAGAAGATCGTGCGAAACTCACACGCCAACACTAGAGGCACGATCTTCCAGAAGTCCGTGCAATTGTTAGCATACGCCGATGACATTGACGTGATTGGCAGAACTCAGCGAGCCGTCAGTGAGGCTTTTGCTAACATTGAGACGGAAGCGGCTAAAATGGGTCTGGCGGTGAATGAGGGCAAAACGAAGTATATGCTGTCCTCAAAAAAGGACATACAACATCGACGTCTTGGACAGAGCGTCACAATGGGCAGCTATAACTTCGAGGTAGTCAAGGACTTCACTTACCTCGGCTCCGGAGTAAACTGTACTAATAACATCAGTACCGAGTTCAAGCGTAGGATAACTCTTGCCAACCGCTGTTTCTTCGGGCTCAAGAGGCAATTGAGTAATAGAGCCCTCTCTCGAAGAACCAAGTTGACTCTATATAAGACTCTGATCATCCCAGTCCTGCTAGACGGCGCGGAGGCATGGACAATCTCGAAAGTGGATGAAGAAGTCCTTGGTCTCTTTGAGAGAAAAGTTCTACGCACGATCTTTGGTCCTGTTTGTGTTGACGGGTTCTGGAGGAGAAGATTCAATCACGAACTGTACGGGCTGTACAGCTACATGAGCCTAGTTAGGCGTCTACGGATCCAACGCCTACGGTGGCTAGGTCATGTAGAGCGTATGGACACCACAGCTCCGGCCCGAAGAATCTTCGAATCCGAACCTGTCGGGCAACGCAACAGAGGACGCCCGCGTTTAAGGTGGCGCACCCAAGTGGAGAAGGACCTCAACCAACTTGGTGTGCGAAACTGGAGACAGCTAGCAAGGGATCGCGCTAGTTGGAGAGGCATGTTGGTTGAGGCCCAGGTCCACCCCGGACTGTAGCGCCACACAAAGAAGAAGAAGATATATACTGAGCTGAAACCCGCATTTCCTATACTAGTATGAACGTTTTTGACCTTTAACCAACTTTTTCCTGTCATTTTTACTAGTTTCTTCTATTCATATAACTTTTTCTGCTTTTATACAACTTTTTTCATGGAAAATCTGATTATTTTCTCAATATTGTTATAGTATATATATATACTGAGCTGAAACCCGCATTTCCTATACTAGTATGAAAGTTTTTGATCTTTAACCAACTTTTTCCTGTCATTTTTACTAGTTTCTTCTATTCATATAACTTTTTCTGCTTTTATACCTACTTTTTTCATGGATAATCTGATTATTTTCTCAATATTTTTATAATATATATATATATATACTGAGCTGAAACCCGCATTTCCTATACTAGTATGAACGTTTTTGATCTTTAACCAACTTTTTCCTGTCATTTTTACTAGTTTCTTCTATTCATATAACTTTTTCTGCTTTTATACCTACTTTTTTCATGGATAATCTGATTATTTTCTCAATATTTTTATAATATATATATATACTGAGCTGAAACCCGCATTTCCTATACTAGTATGAAAGCTTTTGATCTTTAACCAACTTTTTCCTGTCATTTTTACTAGTTTCTTCTATTCATATAACTTTTTCTGCTTTTATACATACTTTTTTCATTTAAAATCTGATTATTTTCTCAATACTTTTATATTATATATATATACTGCGCTGAAACCCGCATTTCCTATACTAGTATGAACGTTTTTGATCTTTAACCAACTTTTTCCTGTCATTTTTACTAGTTTCTTCTATTCATATAACTTTTTTCTGCTTTTATACCTACTTTTTTCATGGAAAATCTGATTATTTTCTCAATATTTTTTATAATATATATATATACTGAGCTGAAACCCGCATTTCCTATACTAGTATGAAAGTTTTTGATCTTTAACCAACTTTTTCCTGTCATTTTTACTAGTTTCTTCTATTCATATAACTTTTTCTGCTTTTATACATACTTTTTTCATGGAAAATCTGATTATTTCCTCAATATTTTTATAATATATATATATACTGAGCTGAAACCCGCATTTCCTATACTAGTATGAAAGTTTTTTGATCTTTAACCAACTTTTTCCTGTCATTTTTACTAGTTTCTTCTATTCATATAACTTTTTCTGCTTTTATACAACTTTTTTCATGGAAAATCTGATTATTTTCTCAATATTTTTATAGTATATATATACTGAGCTGAAACCCGCATTTCCTATACTAGTATGAAAGTTTTTGATCTTTAACCAACTTTTTCCTGTCATTTTTACTAGTTTCTTCTATTCATATAACTTTTTCTGCTTTTATACCTACTTTTTTCATGAAAAATCTGATTATTTTCACAATATTTTTATAATATATATATATATATATAGTGAGCTGAAACCCGCATTTCCTATACTAGTATGAACGTTTTTGATCTTTAACCAACTTTTTCCTGTCATTTTTACTAGTTTCTTCTATTCATATAACTTTTTCTGCTTTTATACATACTTTTTTCATGGAAAATCTGATTATTTTCTCAATATTTTTATAATATATATATATACTGAGCTGAAACCCGCATTTCCTATACTAGTATGAACGTTTTTGATCTTTAACCAACTTTTTCCTGTCATTTTTACTAGTTTTTTCTTTTAATATAACCTAATATAACCTTTTCTTCGCTGAAACCCGAATTTCCTATACTAGTATGAACGGTTTTGATCTTTAACCAACTTTTTCCTGCCATTTTTACTAGTTTCTTCTATTCATATAACTTTTTCTGCTTTTATACCTACTTTTTTCATGGATAATCTGATTATTTTCTCAATATTTTTATAATATATATATATACTGAGCTGAAACCCGCATTTCCTATACTAGTATGAAAGTTTTTGATCTTTAACCAACTTTTTCCTGTCATTTTTACTAGTTTCTTCTATTCATATAACTTTTTCTGCTTTTATACATACTTTTTTCATGGAAAATCTGACTATTTTCTCAATATTTTTATATTATATATATATACTGCGCTGAAACCCGCATTTCCTATACTAGTATGAACGTTTTTGATCTTTAACCAACTTTTTCCTGTCATTTTTACTAGTTTCTTCTATTCATATAACTTTTTCTGCTTTTATACATACTTTTTTCATGGAAAATCTGATTATTTTCTCGATATTTTTATAATATATATATATACTGAGCTGAAACCCGCATTTCCTATACCAGTATGAAAGTTTTTGATCTTTAACCAACTTTTTCCTGTCATTTTTACTAGTTTCTTCTATTCATATAACTTTTTCTGCTTTTATACAACTTTTTTCATGGAAAATCTGATTATTTTCTCAATATTTTTCTAGTATATATATATACTGAGCTGAAACCCGCATTTCCTATACTAGTATGAAAGTTTTTGATCTTTAACCAACTTTTTCCTGTCATTTTTACTAGTTTCTTCTATTCATATAACTTTTTCTGCTTTTATACCTACTTTTTTCATGAAAAATCTGATTATTTTCACAATATTTTTATAATATATATATATATACTGACCTGAAACCCGCATTTCCTATACTAGTATGAACGTTTTTGATCTTTTACCAACTTTTTCCTGTCATTTTTACTAGTTTCTTCTATTCATATAACTTTTTCTGCTTTTATACATACTTTTTTCATGGAAAATCTGATTATTTTCTCAATATTTTTATAATATATATATATACTGAGCTGAAACCCGCATTTCCTATACTAGTATGAACATTTTTGATCTTTAACCAACTTTTTCCTGTCATTTTTACAAGTTTCTTCTTTTAATATAACCTAATATAACCTTTTCTTCGCTGAAACCCGAATTTCCTATACTAGTATGAAACTTTTTGATCTTTAACCAACTTTTTCCTGTCATTTTTACTAGTTTCTTCTATTCATATAACTTTTTCTGCTTTTATACCTACTTTTTTCATGGATAATCTGATTATTTTCTCAATATTTTTATAATATATATATATACTGAGCTGAAACCCGCATTTCCTATACTAGTATGAAAGTTTTTGATCTTTAACCAACTTTTTCCTGTCATTTTTACTAGTTTCTTCTATTCATATAACTTTTTCTGCTTTTATACATACTTTTTTCATGGAAAATCTGATTATTTTCTCAATATTTTTATAATATATATATATACTGAGCTGAAACCCGCATTTCCTATACTAGTATGAAAATTTTTGATCTTTAACCAACTTTTTCCTGTCATTTTTACTAGTTTCTTCTATTCATATAACTTTTTCTGCTTTTATACAACTTTTTTCATGGAAAATCTGATTATTTTCTCAATATTTTTATAGTATATATATATACTGAGCTTAAACCCGCATTTCCTATACTAGTATGAAAGTTTTTGATCTTTAACCACTTTTTCCTGTCATTTTTACTAGTTTCTTCTATTCATATAACTTTTTTCTGCTTTTATACCTACTTTTTTCATGAAAAATCTGATTATTTTCACAATATTTTTATAATATATATATATATACTGACCTGAAACCCGCATTTCCTATACTAGTATGAACGTTTTTGATCCTTAACCAACTTTTTCCTGTCATTTTTACTAGTTTCTTCTATTCATATAACTTTTTCTGCTTTTATACATACTTTTTTCATGGAAAATCTGATTATTTTCTCAATATTTTTATAATATATATATATACTGAGCTGAAACCCGCATTTCCTATACTAGTATGAACGTTTTTGATCTTTAACCAACTTTTTCCTGTCATTTTTACTAGTTTCTTCTTTTAATATAACCTAATATAACCTTTTCTTCGCTGAAACCCGAATTTCCTATACTAGTATGAGCCTTTTTGATCTTTAACCAACTTTTTCCTGTCATTTTTACTAGTTTCTTCTATTCATATAACTTTTTCTGCTTTTATACCTACTTTTTTCATGGATAATCTGATTATTTTCTCAATATTTTTATAATATATATATATACTGAGCTGAAACCCGCATTTCCTATACTAGTATGAAAGTTTTTGATCTTTAACCAACTTTTTCCTGTCATTTTTACTAGTTTCTTCTATTCATATAACTTTTTCTGCTTTTATACATACTTTTTTCATGGAAAATCTGATTATTCTCCCTATATTTTTATAATATTTATATATACTGAGCTGAAACCCGCATTTCCTATACTAGTATGAAAGTTTTTGATCTTTAACCAACTTTTTCCTGTCATTTTTACTAGTTTCTTCTTTTCATATAACTTTTTCTGCTTTTATACATACTTTTTTCATGGAAAATCTGATTATTTTCTCAATATTTTTATAATATATATATATATACTGAGCTGAAACCCGCATTTCCTATACATTTTTACTAGTTTCTTCTATTCATATAACTTTTTCTGCTTTTATACCTACTTTTTTCATGGAAAATCTGATTATTTTCTCAATATTTTTATAATATATATATACTGAGCTGAAACCCGCATTTCCTATACTAGTATGAAAGTTTTTGATCTTTAACCAACTTTTTCCTGTCATTTTTACTAGTTTCTTCTATTCATATAACTTTTTCTGCTTTTATACCTACTTTTTTCATGAAAAATCTGATTATTTTCTCAATATTTTTATAATATATATATATATATATAGTGCGCTGAAACCCGCATTTCCTATACTAGTATGAACGTTTTTGATCTTTAACCAACTTTTTCCTGTCATATTTACTAGTTTCTTCTATTCATATAACTTTTTCTCCTTTTATACCTCCTTTTTTCATGGAAAATCTGATTATTTTCTCAATATTTTTATAATATATATATATACTGCGCTGAAACCCGCATTCCTATACTAGTATGAACGTTTTTGATCTTTAACCAACTTTTTCCTGTCATTTTTACTAGTTTTTTCTTTTAATATAACCTAATATAACCTTTTCTTCGCTGTGAAACCCGAATTTCCTATACTAGTATGAACGGTTTTGATCTTTAACCAACTTTTCCTGCCATTTTTACTAGTTTCTTCTATTCATATAACTTTTTCTGCTTTTATACCTACTTTTTTCATGGAAAATCTGATTATTTTCTCAATATTTTTATAATATATATATATACTGAGCTGAAACCCGCATTTCCTATACTAGTATGAAAGTTTTTGATCTTTAACCAACTTTTTCCTGTCATTTTTTACTAGTTTCTTCTATTCATATAACTTTTTCTGCTTTTATACCTACTTTTTTCATGGAAAATCTGATTATTTCTCAATATTTTTATATTATATATATATACTGCGCTGAAACCCGCATTTCCTATACTAGTATGAACGTTTTTGATCTTTAACCAACTTTTTCCTGTCATTTTTACTAGTTTCTTCTATTCATATAACTTTTTCTGCTTTTATACCTACTTTTTTCATGGAAAATCTGATTATTTTCTCAATATTTTTATAATATATATATATACTGAGCTGAAACCCGCATTTCCTATACTAGTATGAAAGTTTTTGATCTTTAACCAACTTTTTCCTGTCATTTTTACTAGTTTCTTCTATTCATATAACTTTTTCTGCTTTTATACATACTTTTTTCATGGAAAATCTGATTATTTTCTCGATATTTTTATAATATATATATATACTGAGCTGAAACCCGCATTTCCTATACCAGTATGAAAGTTTTTGATCTTTAACCAACTTTTTTCCTGTCATTTTTACTAGTTTCTTCTATTCATATAACTTTTTCTGCTTTTATACCTAACTTTTTTCATGGAAAATCTGATTATTTTCTCAATATTTTTCTAGTATATATATATACTGAGCTGAAACCCGCATTTCTATACTAGTATGAAAGTTTTTGATCTTTAACCAACTTTTTCCTGTCATTTTTACTAGTTTCTTCTAATTCATATAACTTTTTCTGCTTTTATACCTACTTTTTTCATGAAAAATCTGATTATTTTCACAATATTTTATAATATATATATATATTACTGACCTGAAACCGCATTTCCTATACTAGTATGAACGTTTTTGATCTTTTACCAACTTTTTCTGTCATTTTTACTAGTTTCTTCTATTCATATAACTTTTTTCTGCTTTTATACATACTTTTTTCATGGAAAATCTGATTATTTCTCAATATTTTTATAATATATATATATACTGAGCTGAAACCCGCATTTCCTATACTAGTATGAACGTTTTTGATCTTTAACCAACTTTTTCCTGTCATTTTTACTTGTTTCTTCTTTTAATATAACCTAATATAACCTTTTCTTCGCTGAAACCCGCATTTCCTATACTAGTATGAACGTTTTTGATCTTTAACCAACTTTTTCCTGTCATTTTTACTAGTTTCTTCTATTCATATAACTTTTTTCTGCTTTTATACCTACTTTTTTCATGGATAATCTGATTATTTTCTCAATATTTTTATAATATATATATATACTGAGCTGAAACCCGCATTTCCTATACTAGTATGAAAGTTTTTGATCTTTAACCAACTTTTTCCTGTCATTTTTACTAGTTTCTTCTATTCATATAACTTTTTCTGCTTTTATACATACTTTTTTTCATGGAAAATCTGATTATTTTCTCAATATTTTTATAATATATATATATACTGAGCTGAAACCCGCATTTCCTATACTAGTATGAAAATTTTTGATCTTTAACCAACTTTTTCCTGTCATTTTTACTAGTTTCTTCTATTCATATAACTTTTTCTGCTTTTTATACAACTTTTTTCATGGAAAATCTGATTATTTTCTCAATATTTTTATAGTATATATATATACTGAGCTTAAACCCGCATTTCCTATACTAGTATGAAAGTTTTTGATCTTTAACCAACTTTTTCCTGTCATTTTTACTAGTTTCTTCTATTCATATAACTTTTTCTGCTTTTATACCTACTTTTTTTCATGAAAAATCTGATTATTTTCACAATATTTTTATAATATATATATATATACTGACCTGAAACCCGCATTTCCTATACTAGTATGAACGTTTTTGATCCTTAACCAACTTTTTCCTGTCATTTTTACTAGTTTCTTCTATTCATATAACTTTTTCTGCTTTTATACATACTTTTTTCATGGAAAATCTGATTATTTTCTCAATATTTTTATAATATATATATATACTGAGCTGAAACCCGCATTTCCTATACTAGTATGAACGTTTTTGATCTTTAAACCAACTTTTTCCTGTCATTTTTACTAGTTTCTTCTTTTAATATAACCTAATATAACCTTTTCTTCGCTGAAACCCGAATTTCCTATACTAGTATGAACGTTTTTGATCTTTAACCAACTTTTTCCTGTCATTTTTACTAGTTTCTTCTATTCATATAACTTTTTCTGCTTTTATACCCTACTTTTTTCATGGAAAATCTGATTATTTTCTCAATATTTTTATAATATATATATATACTGAGCTGAAACCCGCATTTCCTATACTAGTATGAAAGTTTTTGATCTTTAACCAACTTTTTCCTGTCATTTTTACTAGTTTCTTCTATTCATATAACTTTTTCTGCTTTTATACATACTTTTTTCATGGAAAATCTGATTATTTCTCAATATTTTTTATATATATATATATACCTGAGCTGAAACCCGCATTTCCTATACTAGTATGAAAGTTTTTGATCTTTAACCAACTTTTTCCTGTCATTTTTACTAGTTTCTTCTATTCATATTTTCTGCTTTTATACATACTTTTTTCATGGAAAATCTGATTATTTTCTCAATATTTTTATAATATATATATATATACTGAGCTGAAACCCGCATTTCCTATACTAGTATGAAAGTTTTTGATCTTTAACCAGCTTTTTCCTGTCATTTTTACTAGTTTCTTCTATTCATATAACTTTTTCTGCTTTTATACAACTTTTTTCATGGAAAATCTGATTATTTTCTCAATATTTTTATAGTATGTATATATACTGAGCTGAAACCCGCATTTCCTATACTAGTATGAAAGTTTTTGATCTTTAACCAACTTTTTCCTGTCATTTTTACTAGTTTCTTCTATTCATATAACTTTTTCTGCTTTTATACCTACTTTTTTCATGAAAAATCTGATTATTTTCACAATATTTTTATAATATATATATATACTGAGCTGAAACCCGCATTTCCTATACTAGTATGAACGTTTTTGATCTTTAACCAACTTTTTCCTGTCATTTTTACTAGTTTCTTCTATTCATATAACTTTTTCTGCTTTTATACATACTTTTTTCATGGAAAATCGGATTATTTTCTCAATATTTTTATAATATATATATATACTGAGCTGAAACCCGCATTTCCTATACTAGTATGAAAGTTTTTGATCTTTAACACGTTCCCTGCCGCGCGTACCGAAAACAGTACACGCTTAGCTTCATTTCCACGCCAACGTGTTTTTTGTTTTAATATTAATAATCTCGAAAATAATATAAATTCTCTCAAAAACAAAAAAAAAATAAGAATTTATACAAAATTATTAAAGCACTTACCGTGTACTGTTTTTGGTACACGCGGCGTAGAAATGACACCTAGTGAAAAACAGCTTGGCAGGGAACGTGTTAACCAACTTTTTCCTGTCATTTTTACTAGTTTCTTCTATTCATATAACTTTTTCTGCTTTTATACATACTTTTTTCATGGAAAATCTGATTATTTTCTCAATATTTTTATAATATATATATATACTGAGCTGAAACCCGCATTTCCTATACTAGTATGAACGTTTTTTGATCTTTAACCAACTTTTTCCTGTCATTTTTACTAGTTTCTTCTATTCATATAACTTTTTCTGCTTTTATACATACTTTTTTCATGGAAAATCTGATTATTTTCTCAATATTTTTATAATATATATATATACTGAGCTGAAACCCGCATTTCCTATACTAGTGTTTTGTCGCAAGGACAATTAGCAAAAAAAAAATGTTCAGCTCAAGGATAAGCTTGCCGGAGGCGGAACAACAAAGGGTTGAAGTAAAACCGTGAAGTAAAAACCGTCGAGAGCGCGCCGAGAAACGGACAACCGAGAGAAAGCGCAACTTGCAAGAAATACGAAAAAAATTTTTTTTTCTACGAATTAAATTTATTAGCGATGTTGATTGCTTTAGTTCTACACTGGGAATGCATACATCATCAGGGTCATTGCCTTCAGGAAATCTCTGGTCCGTTTATTTCCTTGGTCTATTGCTAGTCCAGTTGCATAGACTTTGCATATTTCGCCATCCTGCACCTCCCGGTTCCCTTGAAGTAGCCGGACCATCACTGCATACGGGCACACCAAAATTCCATGCATGTGTGACAAAAAAAAAACGTCGCAGCGTGGGAGGAGCCAAAGGGCGGTCGCGAAGCAGCTAGACATTCAGTGCATACATACACACATCAAGTCTTCAGCACATTTCGCATATCGCGAAAACATCGCATCGTGGGTGTAGCCAAAATGTGGTCGTTGACCCCTTGTCGCTCACGATGTAGATCATTTTCTTTCTCCCTTTTCTGATCTCCCAAATTTGATGAAATGCCGTCGGTCGTCAGCTGATTGGGGTCTGTTGATTTTCCGTCGGCGTTTTTGTGATGCATTTCGTGATGTGCCATTTCCTCAGATGAATGCATGTTGCGTGCAACATCCTGCCGGGCCACCGGGAAAGAACTAAGACATCAGGGTAATTGTCTCGCTATAGCTGGTAGATCCTGGACTTATGACGTGTGACCAGTGTATGCATAAAAAAGAAAAAAGGTGTAGACATGGTAAAAGCTGTGTGGGAATGATGAGTTATATTATGTATATTATGTTGTTAGATTAAGAAGAATTAATTATTATATTTATGTGTGTGTGTATGTGTTGGAGGGAACTCGGCTACTTCAGCATAGGCAGAAGGCTTAGTTTAGCTGTTGGTCGTTGAAACGAAGATGTTGCAGTTCTAACCGTCACGACTCGAATTTTACCGTCTGCTCCTGGGTGTGTTTGCGTGATTCTGCCTAGACGCCAAAGAGTGGGGGGCGTTTGTTCTTCAGGCAAGAGCACTAGCTGTCCTATCTTGAGATCGTTGTTTGGCGTTAACCATTTTGGACGACGTTGTAATCGGACCAAGTATTCAGACTTCCACTTTTTCCAAATATCTTGGTGGATTTTCTGCATCAGCTGCCATCTTTTCAAATGAGACTCCTTCATTTCAGTTAAGTCCCTTTCCGGTGCGGTGTTTAATGCTGCTCCAATTAGAAAATGTCCTGGTGTTAGAATCGAGAGATCATCAGGATCGTCCGTTAAAGGACAAAGTGGACGAGAATTCATGCAAGCCTCGACTTGCGCCAGTACGGTTGCATATTCTTCGAACGTAAGACAGTAGTGTCCGATTACTCTCTTCAGGTGGTGCTTCATGGACTTCACACCCGCCTCCCAGAGCCCACCGAAATGCGGAGCGGCAGGAGGGTTGAAATGCCATTGGGTTCCATTGGTTTGGAGTGTTTATGCAATGTCGACCGACCATTGCTTTGGCATGAACGACCTTTCTGCTTCCATAAGACTGGCGGCTCCCTTGAAGTTCGTTCCGCAGTCGCTGTAAAGATTTGTACAAATACCACGGCGAGCGGTGAAACGTTTAAACGCTGCGAGGAATGCTGATGTGGTGTAGTCGCTGACTAACTCCAGGTGAACTGCCTTCGTGCAAAAACAGACAAAAATCGCCATGTACGCTTTTGTAACCTTGTTGCACCGACCTTTCCACGCTTTCAGTTGCACAGGACCAGCATAGTCAACTCCTGACGTTTGAAACGGGCGGGCTTGGTTCACTCGTAAAGCTGGCAGATTTTTCATCTGTTGCTGCATCTCTGTTGCACTGAACCTGTAGCATTTTAAACATTTGTGTATGCACTGTTTTACAGCAGATTTCAAGTGCAAAATCCAGTACTCTGACCGAAGTGTAGCCATCATGAGTTGTTGACCACCATGAAGAGTTCTTAAATGCGCATCGTGAACGATGAGCGTCGTTAGAGTGTTGGTTGAAGGTAATATTATCGGATGCTTCTGGGAATAGGGTAACTCCGCATTTTCCAATCGACCTCCAACTCGTAAAACACCATTTTCATCAATAATTGGTAAAAGTCTTGAAATTTTGCTTCTTCGAGGTATACATTCCTTGTTGCTTAACTTTTCTACTTCTTCAGACAAATACTCCTGTTGAACAAGGGCAATCAGACGCCATTGAGCTGATGCTATCTCATCGACTGAAAGTGGTCCAACCAGCGGGTTTTGCAACTTCTTTGTTTTTATTTTCAAATTAGTGAAGAATCGACGCCAATATGCCACAGCTCGATACAATCGGTTAAGAGACGAAAAGCGGTTGAACAGATGCTCATTCAAGTTGAATGTAGTGAAGTGAACGCAGAGCTGAAAAAGATTTATTATTGGGTACTCAGATGCGATCAACTTACTTTTTTGTTTTAAACTCTCCGACCTTTTAGTTTTAAGATCGGTAGGCGTGATGTCAACGGACACATTTTGGGTTGCGTCAAATGATTTTAAGAACGCGGGTCCATACCACCATTGACTATTCTGCATCAGATCACTCACGCTGACACCTCTGGATGCAAGGTCCGCGGGGTTTTCCTTGGATGGCACGTAATTCCACCAGTTGAAATCGGTGAGTTCTTGAATTTCTGCCACTCTGTTGGCAACGAACGTTGTTCTAATATATGGTGCGCTATGAATCCATGCCAATGTGATTTGAGAATCACACCACAAGAACCTTTTTGCTGAATGAAGCTCCATCGTGTCCACCGTGACCATCAACAGCTTTGCCAACAACAGGGCTCCACATAGTTCCAAGCGGGCTAATGACTTACTTTTGAGCGGGGCCACCCTAGTTTTTGCTGCAATGAGATGTATGAGTGTATCATTACCCGTTGTAACTCGGAGATATATTGCTGCTGCGTATGCCTTTTCAGACGCATCGCAGAAACCATGAATTTCAACATTTGACTCGTTGGTAAGATTTATCCAACGGGGAATTTCGATGGTCGCTAAAAGACATAGTTCCGATTTAAATTTTTGCCATGAAGAAAGAATTGTTATTGGGAGCTCAGCATCCCATAGGTGTTGCTGCTTCCAGATATCTTGCATCATTATTTTTCCAATGATGACGCAGGGTGCTAACCATCTCATTTGATCATAAAGGCGAGCTAGATCTGATAAGATCGTTCGCTTTGTGGTGCTCTTGTTTTCTGGGATTGAGATTTTAAAGGTTAAGATATCCTTGGCATGCTTATGACAAGGAACATGCTTATGAGCTGTTCTTGCATCGTTAACGCTTCCGTTAGTGAATTTGCGCCGTACATAACGTCATCGACATAGAAATTTCGCATGGCTATGTTGATGCTAGTGGGAAGTCATCTCGCTCATCAGCCGCAAGTTGTTGAAGCGTGCGAATCGCTAAGTATGGTGCGGCGGCAGTACCGAATATCACCGTATTAAGCCGATATGTTTTGATTTCCTCGCCCTCTTTATCTCGCCATACTACCAGTTGATATAAGGAATCGAGAGGAGTAACCCAAATTTGACGGTACATTTTAGTTATGTCTGCTGTAAATGCAACTTTAAACATCCTGAACCTTGCGATGTGATCAAAAATGTCATCTTGTAATCGAGGTCCAACAAGTAGATGATCGTTGAGCGACGTCCCGTCTGACGTTTTGCAAGACGCGTCAAAGACAATTCGCAGCTTTGTTGTTGAGCTGGACCCCTTTAATACCGCATGATGAGGCACGAAATAGTGAGGAGATTTTAATTCAGTTGGTTGAATTTCCGTCATGTGTCCGAGCTCCTTGTACTCATGGACCACCTTTTTATAGTCTTCATGAAACGACGGATTTGCTTGGAATTTTCTTTCCAACTGAAGAAACCTACTGATTGCTGACCTTTGAGACAGACCTAGGGACGGAAACGACCCGCCCTTGAATGGAAGTTAGACAACATATCTTCCATCCGGTTGCCGTTGGTGTGTTCTGCAGAAATAGGTCTCACATTCTTCTTCTTCTGGCGACATCATCTTGCGACTTTGAACTTCCTCCAATTCCCAGAACCTACTGAGCAAATGGTCTAAAGTTTGAGTCTCTGTTTTAATATAATAGGAGGATACTTGTGATTGGCTACTAATCGAGATGGGCCCCGATAGCACCCAGCCCAGTTCAGTTCTTTGTGCCAACGGAGTGCCCGGTTCACCTTTTCTTATGCCTTCAAGTATAATTGATGGGTAAACATCACTTCCCAATAACACATCAATTCGGTTAGGCTTGTTGTTGAACCTTGGATCAGCAAGCTCTAAGTTGCGGAGATGATTCCAATCAGACCGAAGTACCTTGGTTGTGGGAAGGACGGCTGTAAGTTTGTTGAGAACTAAAGCGCTTATTTGAATACTGTCCTTGTTTACAGTGGATAAGATTGTGAAAATTACTTTCCACTCTGAGCTATTGGCGTTAGTTTCTCCAACGCCAATTATGTTCACGCGGTTTCTTTCCTTTTTCATCCTTAGAAGTTGAGCAGCAGCCTCTGTGATAAGGGAAGCCTGTGACCCAGGATCGATCAACGCTCGCAGCAGTAACGGTTGGCCAGCAGGTGTGATAACCTTGATGATGGCAGTAGCCAGAAGAACAGGAGGTTGACTGTTTTCGGCAACGAACGCATTATATGCTGAAGCAATTCTGGTTGAGGGGTCAGAGCTGTCTGAAGACATCACCTTTGATGTATCTGCAGAAACGGGAACTGAGTTGATTGGTTGTGGAAGTGGTACCTGGTCGGTGCGACGCAAGACATTCGATACTTCGTTTATGTGTAGAAGCGAGTGATGTTTTTGGCGGCACGTAGAACAGGAATATGTGCTTGTGCAATTTTGCGTAAAATGTGCACTTGAAAGACAGTTGCAGCATAGTTTGTGCTTCTTGACAAATTCCTGTCTTTTTGTGACGTTGAGAGCTTTGAATTTAAAGCAATTTCGGATCGAGTGTAAGCCGTGACATAGCGCACACTTACCTGCGACTGTAGAGTTATGCACCCGAACCGAATTATGAGATTTTTTTTGTTTATGGTGATTGACACCAGATGATGACTGTCCAATGACGTCCAAGGTTCTAGACCTCATTAAAATGAAGTCTTCGAGAACGCTGTATTTAGGATAGTCTACATGTGTAGATATATGTGCTTCCCAATGTATGCGCGTAGTAAGCGGGAGTTTCTGCACTGTATGAAAAATGAGAACATCCTCCCATGACTCTACAGCTACACCAAGATTCTTTAGGGACTGCCTTGCTTCGTTTGTCGTGTCAACTAACAGTTTAAGATCTTCGGATGATTCTGCAACAAGCTGAGGTTGATCGAAGAGGAGTTTAAATTGATTATCCTTCAACAGACGAATATTTTGGTATCTCTTCACGAGCAACGCCCAAGCAGATTCGAAATTTGAATCGGTGTTTCTCAGAAGTCGAGCTGCTTCACCCGTAAGATTGCCCTTTAAATATTGCAACTTATGAGCATCAGATATTGACGCGTTCTTGTTGACCATCGCTTCAAACAAATTCTTAAACTCTGGCCACATGTTTAAAGAACCGTCAAACGTGGGGATTTTAATTGCAGGGAGCTTAAGTTCTACCGATGGCGTGTTTGCAGCGCATAGTGATCTGTTAAGGGGAATTTGACTTTCGGTTGTTGCCAACTGTTCCTTTAACTCACAGGAATAATCAAAAAATAGTTCCTTCAGTTTGTGAAAAGTGAGAGAATCCATATAATTCACCTTTATTTCTTCGGTAGGAGCCTCAACAATTTTCTGATGAAGAACCTTGGCATCCTCGAAGGATGCCTCCAAATCTGCCAACCGCGCCTCACTATATCTACTGATATCTAAGTTAGAATACGCTTTGTAATCAGCGGCGATATTCCGTGAAATCGTTTGCACTGCATCGATTAAGTTTGGAAGCTTTGATTTGCTCATGATGCGTACAGAAATGATAATTGATCCCTCCCCGAACACACAACACAACACAACACACGAGTTAATTTATTATGATCAAATATGATCAGTGAATTAAAGGCAAGAAATATTATAAGTAAGTTGCTCCCTCGCTGTACAATCTCGAGAAGTGGCTTTGCTCCCTCGCTGTGTCAACTTCAGATGCACGTTCTTACAGGATTAGGAGTAGCAGTCATCAACACTATACACTCCGATTGTCTTTTCGGATTGGTTTTCACACTCGCGTTCACTTTCTGCTTTGCAATTCCTTTAAGGATTTTTTTTTTTTTTTATTAATGTCCTTAATTAAATCCGGCTCGAAGGACCAATGTTTTGTCGCAAGGACAATTAGCAAAAAAAAAATGTTCAGCTCAAGGATAAGCTTGCCGGAGGCGGAACAACAAAGGGTTGAAGTAAAACCGTGAAGTAAAAACCGTCGAGAGCGCGCTGAGAAACGGACAACCGAGAGAAAGCGCAACTTGCAAGAAATACGAAAAAACTTTTTTTTTCTACGAATTAAATTTATTAGCGATGTTGATTGCTTTAGTTCTACACTGGGAATGCATACATCATCAGGGTCATTGCCTTCAGGAAATCTCTGGTCCGTTTATTTCCTTGGTCTATTGCTAGTCCAGTTGCATAGACTTTGCATATTTCGCCATCCTGCACCTCCCGGTTCCCTTGAAGTAGCCGGACCATCACTGCATACGGGCACACCAAAATTCCATGCATGTGTGACAAAAAAAAAAACGTCGCAGCGTGGGAGGAGCCAAAGGGCGGTCGCGAAGCAGCTAGACATTCAGTGCATACATACACACATCAAGTCTTCAGCACATTTCGCATATCGCGAAAACATCGCATCGTGGGAGTAGCCAAAATGTGGTCGTTGACCCCTTGTCGCTCACGATGTAGATCATTTTCTTTCTCCCTTTTCTGATCTCCCAAATTTGATGAAATGCCGTCGGTCGTCAGCTGATTGGGGTCTGTTGATTTTCCGTCGGCGTTTTTGTGATGCATTTCGTGATGTGCCATTTCCTCAGATGAATGCATGTTGCGTGCAACAACTAGTATGAACGTTTTTGATCTTTAACCAACTTTATCCTGTCATTTTTACTAGTTTCTTCTTTTAATATAACCTAATATAACCTTTTCTTCGCTGAAACCCGAATTTCCTATACTAGTATGAACGTTTTTGATCTTTAACCAACTTTTTCCTGTCATTTTTACTAGTTTCTTCTATTCATATAACTTTTTCTGCTTTTATACCTACTTTTTTCATGGAAAATCTGATTATTTTCTCAATATTTTTATAATATATATATATACTGAGCTGAAACCCGCATTTCCTATACTAGTATGAAAGTTTTTGATCTTTAACCAACTTTTTCCTGTCATTTTTACTAGTTTCTTCTATTCATATAACTTTTTCTGCTTTTATACATATTTTTTCATGGAAAATCTGATTATTTTCTCAATATTTTTATATTATATATATATACTGCGCTGAAACCCGCATTTCCTATACTAGTATGAACGTTTTTGATCTTTAACCAACTTTTTCCTGTCATTTTTACTAGTTTCTTCTATTCATATAACTTTTTCTGCTTTTATACCTACTTTTTTCATGGAAAATCTGATTATTTTCTCAATATTTTTATATTATATATATATACTGCGCTGAAACCCGCATTTCCTATACTAGTATGAACGTTTTTGATCTTTAACCAACTTTTTCCTGTCATTTTTACTAGTTTCTTCTATTCATATAACTTTTTCTGCTTTTATACAACTTTTTTCATGGAAAATCTGATTATTTTCTCAATATTTTTATAGTATATATATATACTGAGCTGAAACCCACATTTCCTATACTAGTATGAAAGTTTTTGATCTTTAACCAACTTTTTCCTGTCATTTTTACTAGTTTCTTCTATTCATATAACTTTTTCTGCTTTTATACTTACTTTTTTCATGAAAAATCTGATTATTTTCTCAATATTTTTATAATATATATATATATATACTGAGCTGAAACCCGCATTTCCTATACTAGTATGAACGTTTTTGATCTTTAACCAACTTTTTCCTGTCATTTTTACTAGTTTCTTCTATTCATATAACTTTTTCTGCTTTTATACATACTTTTTTCATGGAAAATCTGATTATTTTCTCAATATTTTTATAATATATATATATACTGAGCTGAAACCCGCATTTCCTATACTAGTATGAAAGTTTTTGATCTTTAACCAACTTTTTCCTGTCATTTTTACTAGTTTCTTCTATTCATATAACTTTTTCTGCTTTTATACATACTTTTTTCATGGAAAATCTGATTATTTTCTCAATATTTTTATAATATACATATATACTGAGCTGAAACCCGCATTTCCTATACTAGTATGAAAGTTTTTGGTCTTTAACCAACTTTTTCCTGTCATTTTTACTAGCTTCTTCTATTCATATAACTTTTTCTGCTTTTATACAACTTTTTTCATGGAAAATCTGATTATTTTCTCAATATTTTTATAGTATATATATACTGAGCTGAAACCCGCATTTCCTATACTAGTATGAAAGTTTTTGATCTTTAACCAACTTTTTCCTGTCATTTTTACTAGTTTCTTCTATTCATATAACTTTTTCTGCTTTTATACCTACTTTTTTCATGAAAAATCTGATTATTTTCACAATATTTTTATAATATATATATATATACTGAGCTGAAACCCGCATTTCCTATACTAGAATGAACGTTTTTGATCTTTAACCAACTTTTTCCTGTCATTTTTACTAGTTTCTTCTATTCATATAACTTTTTCTGCTTTTATACCTTCTTTTTTCATGAAAAATCTGATTTCTTTCACAATATTTTTATAATATATATATATATACTGAGCTGAAACCCGCATTTCCTATACTAGTATGAACGTTTTTGATCTTTAACCAACTTTTTCCTGTCATTTTTACTAGTTTCTTCTATTCATATAACTTTTTCTGCTTTTATACAATTTTTTTCATGGAAAATCTGATTATTTTCTCAATATTTTTATAGTATATATATATACTGATTACTGATTTTTGATCTTTAACCAACTTTTTCCTGTCATTTTTACTAGTTTCTTCTATTCATATAACTTTTTCTGCTTTTATACCTACTTTTTTCATGAAAAATCTGATTATTTTCTCAATATTTTTATAATATATATATATACTGAGCTGAAACCCGCATTTCCTATACTAGTATGAAAGTTTTTGATCTTTAACCAACTTTTTCCTGTCATTTTTACTAGTTTCTTCTATTCATATAACTTTTTCTGCTTTTATACATACTTTTTCATGGAAAATCTGATTATTTTCTCAATATTTTTATATTATATATATATACTGCGCTGAAACCCGCATTTCCTATACTAGTATGAACGTTTTTGATCTTTAACCAACTTTTTCCTGTCATTTTTACTAGTTTCTTCTATTCATATAACTTTTTCTGCTTTTATACCTACTTTTTTCATGGAAAATCTGATTATTTTCTCAATATTTTTATATTATATATATATACTGCGCTGAAACCCGCATTTCCTATACTAGTATGAACGTTTTTGATCTTTAACCAACTTTTTCCTGTCATTTTTACTAGTTTCTTCTATTCATATAACTTTTTCTGCTTTTATACAACTTTTTTCATGGAAAATCTGATTATTTTCTCAATATTTTTATAGTATATATATATACTGAGCTGAAACCCACATTTCCTATACTAGTATGAAAGTTTTTGATCTTTAACCAACTTTTTCCTGTCATTTTTACTAGTTTCTTCTATTCATATAACTTTTTCTGCTTTTATACTTACTTTTTTCATGAAAAATCTGATTATTTTCTCAATATTTTTATAATATATATATATATACTGAGCTGAAACCCGCATTTCCTATACTAGTATGAACGTTTTTGATCTTTAACCAACTTTTCCTGTCATTTTTACTAGTTTCTTCTATTCATATAACTTTTTCTGCTTTTATACATACTTTTTTTCATGGAAAATCTGATTATTTTCTCAATATTTTTATAATATATATATATACTGAGCTGAAACCCGCACTTCCTATACTAGTATGAAAGTTTTTGATCTTTAACCAACTTTTTCCTGTCATTTTTACTAGTTTCTTCTATTCATATAACTTTTTCTGCTTTTATACCTACTTTTTTCATGGAAAATCTGATTATTTTCTCAATATTTTTATAATATATATATATACTGAGCTGAAACCCGCATTTCCTATACTAGTATGAAAGTTTTTGATCTTTAACCAACTTTTTCCTGTCATTTTTACTAGCTTCTTCTATTCATATAACTTTTTCTGCTTTTATACAACTTTTTTCATGGAAAATCTGATTATTTTCTCAATATTTTTATAGTATATATATATACTGAGCTGAAACCCGCATTTCCTATACTAGTATGAAAGTTTTTGATCTTTAACCAACTTTTTCCTGTCAT
>CAKAIZ010000333.1:0-22860 GCA_916610145.1 Eristalis arbustorum | reverse complement strand
AATATTTTTTATATTATATATATATATATATATATACTGCGCTGAAACCCGCATTTCCTGAACTACTATGAAAGTTTTTGATCTTTAACCGACTTTTTTCTGTGATTTTTACTAGTTTCTTCTTTTCATATAACTTTTTCTGCTCTTTTACCTACTTTTTTAATGGAAAATCAGATTATTTTCTCAATATTTTTTATATTATATATATATATACTGCGCTAAACCCGCATTTCCTGAACTACTATGAAAGTTTTTTGATCTTTAACCGACTTTTTCCTGTGATTTGTACTAGTTTCTTCTTTTCATATAACTTTTTCTGCTCTTTTACCTACTTTTTTCATGGAAAATCTGATTATTTTCTCAATATTTTTATATTATACTGCTATTTTTATATATATACTGCGCTAAACCCGCATTTCCTGAACTACTATGAACGTTTTTGATCTTTAACCGACTTTTTCCTGTGATTTTTTACTAGTTTCTTCTTTTCATATAACTTTTTCTGCTCTTTTTCCCTACTTTTTTCATGGAAAATCTGATTATTTTCTCAATATTTTTATATTATATATATATATACTGCGCTAAACCCGCATTTCCTGAACTACTATGAAAGTTTTTGATCTTTAACCGACTTTTTCCTGTGATTTGTACTAGTTTCTTCTTTTCATATAACTTTTTCTGCTCTTTTACCTACTTTTTTCATGGAAAATCTGATTATTTTCTCAATATTTTTATATTATACTGCTATTTTTTATATATATACTGCGCTGAAACCCGCATTTCCTTAACTACTATGAAAGTTTTTGATCTTTAACCGACTTTTTCTTGTGATTTTTACTAGTTTTTTCTTTTCATATAACTTTTTCTGCTCTTTTACCTACTTTTTTCATGGAAAATCTGATTATTTTCTCAATATTTTTATATTATACTGCTATTTTTATATAAATACTGCGCTAAACCCGCATTTCCTGAACTACTATGAAAGTTTTCCATCTCTAACCAGCTTTTTCCTGTGATTTTTACTAGTTTCTCCTTTTCATATAACTTTTTTCTGCTCTTTTACCTACTTTTTCATGGAAAATCTGATTATTTTCTCAATATTTTTATATTATATATATATATATATACTGCGCTGAAACCCGCATTTCCTGAACTACTACGAAAGTTTTTCATCTTTAACCAACTTTTTCCTGTGATTTTTACTAGTTTCTTCTTTTCATATAACTTTTTCTGCTCTTTTACCTACTTTTTTCATGGAAAATCTGATTATTTTCTCAATATTTTTATATTATATATATATATACATACTGCGCTGAAACCCGCATTTCCTGAACTACTATGAAAGTTTTTCATCTTTAACCAACTTTTTCCTGTGATTCTTACTAGTTTCTTCTTTTCATATAAGTTTTTCTGCTCTTTTACCTACTTTTTTCATGGAAAATCTGATTATTTTCTCAATAATTTTTATATTATATATATATATACTGCGCTAAACCCGCATTTCCTGAACTACTATGAAAGTTTTTGATCTTTAACCGACTTTTTCTTGTGATTTTACTAGTTTCTTCTTTTCATATAACTTTTTCTGATCTTTTACCTACTTTTTTCATGGAAAATCTGATTATTTTCTCAATATTTTTATATTATATATATATATACTGCGCTAAACCCGCATTTCCTGAACTACTATGAAAGTTTTTCATCTTTAACCAACTTTTTCCTGTGATTTTTAATGGTTTCTTCTTTTCATATAACTTTTTCTGCTCTTTTACCTACTTTTTTAATGGAAAATCAGATTATTTTCTCAATATTTTTATATTATATATATATATACTGCGCTAAACCCGCATTTCCTGAACTACTATGAAAGTTTTTTCATCTTTAACTAACTTTTTTCCTGTGATTTTTACTAGTTTCTTCTTTTCATATAACTTTTTCTGCTCTTTTACCTACTTTTTTCATGGAAAATCTGATTATTTTCTCAATATTTTTATATTATACTGCTATTTTTATATACATACTGCGCTGAAACGCGCATTGCCTAAACTACTATGAAAGTTTTTGATCTTTAACCGACTATTTCCTGTGATTTTTACTAGTTTCTTCTTTTCATATAACTTTTTCTGCTCTTTTACCTACTTTTGTCATGGAAAATCTGATTATTTTCTCAATTATTTTTATATTATACTGCTATTTTTATATATATACTGCGCTTAAACCCGCATTTCCTGAACTACTATGAACGTTTTTGATCTTTAACCGACTTTTTCCTGTGATTTTTACTATTTTTTTCTTTTCATATAACTTTTTCTGCTCTTTTACCTACTTTTTTCATGGAAAATCTGATTATTTTCTCAATATTTTTATATTATATATATATATATATATATATATATATATACTGCGCTGAAACCCGCATTTCCTGAACTACTATGAAAGTTTTTGATCTTTAACCCACTTTTTTTCTGTGATTTCTACTAGTTTCTTCTTTTCATATAACTTTTTCTGCTCTTTTACCTACTTTTTTAATGGAAAATCAGATTATGTTCTCAATATTTTTATATTATATATATATATACTGCGCTAAACCCGCATTTCCTGAACTACTATGAAAGTTTTTGAACTTTAACCGACTTTTTCCTGTGATTTGTACTAGTTTCTTCTTTTCATATAACTTTTTCTGCTCTTTTACCTACTTTTTTCATGGAAAATCTGATTATTTTCTCAATATTTTTATATTATACTGCTATTTTTATATATATACTGCGCTAAACCCGCATTTCCTGAACTACTATGAACGTTTTTGATCTTTAACCGACTTTTTCCTGTGATTTTTACTAGTTTCTTCTTTTCATATAACTTTTTCTGCTCTTTTACCTACTTTTTTCATGGAAAATCTGATTATTTTCTCAATATTTTTATATTATACTGCTATTTTTATATATATACTGCGCTAAACCCGCATTTCCTGAACTACTATGAACGTTTTTGATCTTTAACCGACTTTTTCCTGTGATTTGTACTAGTTTCTTCTTTTCATATAACTTTTTCTGCTCTTTTACCTCCTTTTTTCATGGAAAATCTGATTATTTTCTCAATATTCTTATATTATATATATATATGCATACTGCGCTGAAACCCGCATTTCCTGAACTACTATGAAAGTTTTTGATCTTTAACCGACTTTTTCTTGTGATTTTTACTAGTTTTTTCTTTTCATATAACTTTTTCTGCTCTTTTACCTACTTTTTTCATGGAAAATCTGATTATTTTCTCAATATTTTTATATTATACTGCTATTTTTATATAAATACTGCGCTAAACCCGCATTTCCTGAACTACTATGAAAGTTTTCCATCTCTAACCAGCTTTTTCCTGTGATTTTTACTAGTTTCTCCTTTTCATATAACTTTTTCTGCTCTTTTACTTACTTTTTTCATGGAAAATCTGATTATTTTCTCAATATTTTTATATTATATATATATATATATACTGCGCTGAAACCCGCATTTCCTGAACTACTACGAAAGTTTTTCATCTTTAACCAACTTTTTCCTGTGATTTTTACTAGTTTCTTCTTTTCATATAAGTTTTTCTGCTCTTTTACCTACTTTTTTCATGGAAAATCTGATTATTTTCTCAATATTTTTATATTATATATATACTATATATATATATATATATACTGCGCTGAAACCCGCATTTCCTGAACTACTATGAAAGTTTTTGATCTTTAACCAACTTTTTCCTGTGATTTTTACTAGTTTCTTCTTTTCATATAACTTTTTCTGCTTTTATACCTACTTTTTTCATGGAAAATCTGATTACTTTCTCAATATTTTTTATTATACTGCTATTTTTATACATATACTGCGCTGAAACCCGCATTTCCTGAACTACTATGAAAGTTTTTGATCTTTAACCGACTTTTTCCTGTGATTTTTACTAGTTTCTTCTTTTCATATAACTTTTTCTGCTCTTTTACCTCCTTTTTTCATGGAAAATCTGATTATTTTCTCAATATTCTTATATTATATATATATATATGCATACTGCGCTGAAACCCGCATTTCCTGAACTACTATGAAAGTTTTTGATCTTTAACCGACTTTTTCTTGTGATTTTTACTAGTTTTTTCTTTTCATATAACTTTTTCTGCTCTTTTACCTACTTTTTTTCATGGAAAATCTGATTGTTTTCTCAATATTTTTATATTATATATATACATATACATACTGCGCTGAAACCCGCATTTCCTGAACTACTATGAAAGTTTTTCATCTTTAACCAACTTTTTCCTGTGATTTTTTACTAGTTTCTTCTTTTCATATAACTTTTTCTGCTCTTTTATCTACTTTTTTTCATGGAAAATCTGATTATTTTCTCAATATTTTTATATTATACTGCTATTTTTATATATATACTGCGCTTAAACCCGCATTTCCTGAACTACTATGAACGTTTTTGATCTTTAACCGACTTTTTCCTGTGATTTTTTACTAGTTTCTTCTTTTCATATAACTTTTTCTGCTCTTTTTACCTACTTTTTTCATGGAAAATCTGATTATTTTCTCAATATTTTTATATTATATATATATATACATACTGCGCTGAGTCCCGCATTTCCTGAACTACTATGAAGGTTTTTGATCTTTAACCGACTTTTTCCTGTGATTTTTACTAGTTTCTTCTTTTCATATAACTTTTTCTGCTCTTTTACCTACTTTTTTTCATGGAAAATCTGATTATTTTCTCAATACTTTTATATTATATATATATATATACATACTGCGCTGAAACCCGCATTTCCTGAACTACTATGAAAGTTTTTGATCTTTAACCGACTTTTTCCTGTGATTTTTACTAGTTTCTCTTTTCATATAACTTTTTCTGTTCTTTTACCTACTTTCTTCATGGAAAATCTGATTATTTTCTCAATATTTTTATATTATATATACATATACATACTGCGCTGAAACCCGCATTTCCTGAACTACTATGAAAGTTTTTGATCTTTAACCGACTTTTTCCTGTAATTTTTACTAGTTTCTTCTTTTCATATAACTTTTTCTGCTCTTTTACCTACTTTTTTCATGGAAAATCTGATTATTTTCTCAATATTTTTATATTATATATATATATATATACTGCGCCGAAAACCGCATTTCCTGAACTACTATGAACGTTTTTTATCTTTAACCGACTTTTTCCTGTCATTTTTACTAGTTTCTTCTTTTCATATAACTTTTTCTGCTCTTTTACCTACTTTTTTCATGGAAAATCTGATTATTTTCTCAATATTTTTATATTATATATATATATATATATAAGTTAACACCATAAATGTCACATCCTCCAAACCAAACCCATTGCACCAGTTTAGTTTCAAGAAGCTTCAAAGCATCCGGTCATCATTCGGGAAGCATTAGTTCGAGCAATCTCTACGATCAAACTATAATTGAATCTCAGCAGAAATTCTTAAGAATGACTGCGAAAGTAAACTATCAATAAACAACAACATCCGCTGCCCTCCTTCTAAGAACGCTCTCATTCATCAATGCCCAATAATATCCGCAGCTCATCTTCTAAACATCCGCAACCCAAATTCCAGGAACGCACTTGAAGAAGTATTAAGACAACGGCATCGTCACAATCATCTCAGCCATATAAATATCTGTAATTTAGTTTTTAAGTTCAGTTCTGATTCGCACATTAAACTGGACAGTTGTCCAATGGAAAACAAATTTTGTTTTTTTATTAAACTTCACGGCAAAAAACATAATTGGCGCCCGAGCATATAAATCCTGTTCCCGAGCATATAAATCCTGTTCCCGAGCAACAGTAAATTGTAATACCGAATAAGTCGCGATATTTTCATCTCGTTTAAAACCGAATAGAATTGATCGTGCAAATATTTCGCGGTGTATCGTGACTGCCTTATCGAAGCAGATCACATTGTGGAAAAAGTGAGTGATCAAAGTGAATAAAAGCAGTGAAAACAGATTAATTTCTGAAAAATAATAACAAAAAGTGCAGATTAATTTCTGAAAGGCAGATTATAAAAAGTGCAAGTAAAGTGCATACAAAATCTGCTGTTGTGAAGTTTAAAAGTGCGAATAAAAAATAAGAACAGAACTCTTTTGAAGAAACGAGGCCCCCAGTAACTGTATCACCACAGACGAAAAGGAGACAGCGACCGCTGCCAGCCGCTTCAAAATACAAGTGTCATGAAGAAGTTTATACTAATGTAAGCAAATATATGTAATTAATATAAAATTAATAAAAAAGAAAGAAACATAATTTACAAAAATTATTTTCATAGAAAAGAGAAATTCATACAGAATTAAAACAAAAGTCATACAAAATTATAAAAATAAAGCTTTTCATAGAAAAGAGAAAATGTTAAAAGAATTTAAACTTATAACAATTTAAAAAATAAAAGAAAGAAATTGAAAAGAAAGATAAAAATCCCTTTCATAGTAATTTTTCATAAAAAAATAAAAGGAAAAATCAAATACAAGAAACACAAATATATAATATTTACTAAATCAAAGCATACATAAAATATATTATTATTTTCATTTGAATCAACAAAAAAATCAAAATGTCTAACCCAAGTAACATCTTACGCCAACCCGTCCTCAATATCCCCCAAAAAAATTCCAAAGACAATCCCTCTCATGCTCAAACTTCTCAACCTCAGTCACGGCCAATAATTTCATCCGCGCAGCTTGTCACAATGGTAACAGATATTGTGAAATCTATAATCAATCCCAATCCAGACACTACTGCTATAGATCAGGGCATAAATCCTGAACATATAGGCGATTTAAGTGACCTAGATAAAATTCCAGACGTTGTCAGATGTCTTAGAGATTTTTCTGGAAAACCAGGAGAGTTCTCATCCTGGAAAAAAAGCATTGAGCGTATTTTACAGCTCTACGAGCCATTAAATGGTACACCAAGATACTATGGTATCTTAAACGTAATAAGAAACAAAATTATAGGACAAGCAGATGCTGTACTTGAATCGTACAACACGCCGCTAAACTGGAAAGCAATTTCCAAATGCCTAACTATGCATTATGCTGATCAAAGAGATCTTGGTACATTGGAATACCAAATGACATCTCTTATCCAAGGCAATAATTCTGTACAAGAATTTTACCAGAAGGTTTATTCTCATCTATCACTTATTTTAAATAAAATACAGTGCATGGATGTCGGAAGTGAATCATTGTCAGTATTAACCGACAATTACAGGGATAAAGCACTTGACACCTTTATCCGTGGCCTAAACGGCGAATTACCAAAACTTTTGGGCATACGTGAACCTTCAGACCTCCCACAAGCCTTAAACTTATGTTTAAAACTTGAAAATCAGAAATTCAGGTCAAATTATGCAAATTCATTTACCCAAAAACGGTTGATTGAGCCATTAGCTCCACCTGAACGAAATAGAAATAACATATTCCATCCTCAGTTAGCCCATATTCCACAAGCATTTGCACAGCAAAGAATCATGAACAGACTCCCACAATATAACGTACAACCACAGCAACCGCAATTCGCTTATCAACAAGGTTATCCTCAAAATTATCTACCTCCTAGGCCAACTGCACCAAAACCTCAGCCAAAGCCAGAACCCATGGAAACTTCCACAATCAGGTCATCTGCTATAAACTATCAAAATCGGCCCCAACCATTTAAATATGCAGGAAAACGACAACCAATTCAAGACCCCTCATTTAGAAACCGAGTTCCATCTAAAATCCAAAGAAACTTTCATATAAATCTCCAAAACTCACCCAAACCTGAAAGTAATAATGAAACGGAAGAAGAACCCCCAGAATTCGTAACACAACCTACTGGCCATGTTTACCCACGTGATTCGTTCGCTTTCTATCAAGAAGAACATGATCCTGACTTAAGAAATTATGTCTTAAGCCAACAAAATCAAAGTTAAAATTAAGCAATTAAGATCCCCAGTAGTCAATTCAATCAACATTAAATTCGATCACATGTCAGATTCACAAAAACATTCCATAAAATATTTGGTAAAAAAATTCCCCACTTTATTCTCTGAACCAGATGAAAAACTGACCTATGCAACAAAAGTTATCGGCGAAATCCGTACAAACACAGACACTCCTGTATATTCGAAATATTATCCCTACCCTTCCTCATTAGAAGAAGTAGAGAGTCAGATCAAAAAACTCCTAATTGACGATATTATTCGACCATCCCGGTCTCCGTATAATTCACCCGTATGGATTGTACCAAAAAAAGCCGACCCAGAAGGAAATAAGCAATACAGACTTGTTATAGATTATCGAAAATTAAACACTGTTACTATTTCGGATAAATATCCTATACCCGAAATTAACGAAGTTTTATCACAACTTGGACACAGTAAATACTTCACTGTCTTAGACCTTAAAAGTGGTTTTCATCAGATTCCCTTAAGGAAAATTGACATGGAAAAGACAGCATTTTCAATAAACAATGGGAAATATGAATTCACTCGACTTCCATTCGGTCTGAAAAATGCACCCTCAATTTTTCAACGTGCATTAGACGATATTTTACGAGAATTCATAGGGAAAATTTGTTACGTCTATATTGACGACATCATTATCTTCAGTAAAAATGAAAGTGAACACGTGTGTCATGTCGAAAAAATATTTAAAACCTTACACGAAGCCAATATGAAGGTACAATTAAGTAAATGCAATTTTTTCAAACACGAAGTAGAATTTTTAGGTTTTATCGTTTCGTCTAAAGGAATAACAACAAACCCTGCAAAAGTGGAAGCAGTCGTAAGCTTTCCAATTCCAAGAACCCTTAAGCAGCTTAGATCATTTCTAGGTTTAGCAGGTTACTATCGTCGATTTGTTAAAGACTACGCGAAATTAGCAAAACCTCTTACTTCCTTATTAAGAGGAAAAGAAGGACGCATATCCAAAAATCAATCTAGCAAAATTCCTATATGCTTGGAATCAGAATCTCTTGAAGCCTTTCACAAAATAAAGAATTCTCTGATATCTAAAGATTTAATCCTTGCTTGCAAAACTGAAGAACATTATGCCACCAATGAGAAGGAAATGCTTGCAATCATTTGGTCCCTTAATTCTTTTCGCAACTACCTTTACGGTACCTCTCATGTTAAAATTTTCACGGACCATCAACCATTAACATATGCCTTGAGTAACAAAAATACAAATTCCAAAATGAAACGCTGGAAAGCAGTTCTTGAGGAATATAATTATGAACTTCAATACAAACCTGGAAAAAGTAATATAGTTGCTGACGCTCTTTCTCGTTATCCGGAAAACTCCCAAATAAATTCTTTATCAGTATCTCAGCACAGCGATCAAAGTTCGTCCCATGAACTTGTTCCAGCAGTTAAAACTCCCATAAATACATTTAAAAATCAAATAATGCTACTAATTGATGACAATCCGTCATATCAATTCAAAATTCCCTTCCCAACCTTCCATAGGCACATTGTCACACGACCTGCCTACACAGAAAGTGACCTCATTGCATTATTAAAGAAATATCTTAACCCAAGTGTCATAAACGGATTATTTACTAACGAAGAAATTATGGGTACAATACAAAACATATATCCATGTCATTTCAAATCATACAAAACTCGTTTCACACAGTCTCAAGTAACTGATCTAACCAATCCCATTGAACAGCAAGAACGAATCCTTGATGAACATAATAGAGCACATAGAAACGCAAATGAAAATAAGATTCAACTCCTGCAAAAATTCTATTTTCCCAAAATGAAAGCTCGAATCCACGAACTAATAAAGCAATGTCGAATTTGCAAGGAGCAAAAATACGAACGGCATCCAAATAAGCCAAAAATTCAAGAAACTCCTATTCCGCAAATTCCTGGACACATAGTACATTTCGATATCTATGCTACCAACAAAAAACTGGTATTAACAGCAGTAGATAAATTTTCCAAGTACGCCCAAGTTAAAATAATAGAATCCAGAGCAATCGAAGATATTCGAGAACCTCTCAGGCAATTAATTTTCGCCTTTGGTGTCCCAAAGTTAATAATTTTTGACAATGAAAAGTCATTCAATTCTTCCACAATATGCTTTATGTTAAAGGATCAATTAGGCATTCAAATTTTCAAAACTCCACCATACAGTAGTACAGTAATTGGTCAGGTGGAAAGATTTCATTCAACATTGTCTGAAATCATGAGATGCCTAAAAGCAGAACAATCAAATATGCCATTCCCAGAACTTCTCGATTCCGCTGTTTACAAGTATAATTACTCAATCCATTCGGTTACAAATAGAAGACCAGTAGAGACATTCTTCGGAAGATTCGTTAGTACAGACGTGATAATATAGACAGACATGATAATATTGAAAAACTAAGATTGAAACAAAATAAAGACATAGAATATCATAATAAACTTAAAAAGGAAATAAAAACATATGACCCAGGTGAAATAATATATGTTAAAGTAAATAAAAGATTAGGTACAAAATTATCCCCAAGGTTTAAAAAAGAAATTGTTAAGGAAGACAAATCAACTACCATTTTAACCTTGTCAGGCAAAATAGTTCATAAAAATAATATAAGGAACTAATCCATTTCCAGATTCTTGCTCACACAATGCCTGGCAGAAGTTCAAATCTTAGACTATTCAAACGCAAGAATAGTATCAACAAAACTGGGAACCGCTAACCTTAGAACAGGAATATTCAAAATCATTCATGTAATTAACCTACAAGCGTATGAAGAACTGATTGACTATGTCGAATTACAACTCGTGAAGGAAATGAATAGTACCGATCCCAATTTCCATATACTTTCCCATCATATTAAACACATCAGAAACCAACTTAATATACTTAAACCTAAAGTCAGAAATCCCAGATCCCTAAATTTTTTAGGCAGCGCGTGGAAATGGATTGCTGGTAGTCCAGATCACGACGATTTTGAAATTTTAAACTCCCAAAATAGTAACCTACTCCTTAATAATAACAAACAAGTAATAATCAATAAATCACTTAACGAAAAAATTAATAAACTAACAAATATAACTAATGAAGCCATACAACTCTTAAAGTCAAATAACAATTTCAAAAATACTTTGTATCAAGAACTCAAATACAAAATAGAAATTATAAAAGAGGATATTACGAATATAGAATATGCCTTACTTTGGGCAAAAAATAAAATTGTAAACTCATTCATTCTTTCAAATTCGGAACCAAAAATTATACAGGAAAAATTTGAGAAAAATAACATCCCATTTTATAATCTTGAAGAAGCACTTGAATTTGCCAACATCAAAATAGCAATAAATAAAAAAACTATTCTTTACATTATAAGTATACCCACTACACATGAAACAATATGTAATCAGATGTTAATAAAACCCATTAAGTACAATAAAAATGTATTGAAATTAAATTTCGAAAAAATATTGAATTGTGAAAATAAAAAAAGTAATTGTGAAACATATAATGACTTAACCATTTGTAAAAAAGAAAATATTGTCAATTTAAGTACAGATTATTGTATACCAAATTTAATAAAAGGCAAACCATCATCTTATGACGAAGTCAACAATCAGCACATACCAACTATAGAATAACTTCAACCTGGAACTCTATTCCTCAACAAATTCAACGGATCAGTCGTCGTAGAAAATGAAATCATAAACTTATGCGAAAGTTTCATCATACAATTTCATAACGCGGTCATCCATATCGATGGTCAAGAATTCAGCTCCAATGAGATATCATCGTCAAAACCTTTACAAAATCATTCAAACCTTATATTCAAAATCATTCATGTAATTAACCTACAAGCGTATGAAGAACTGATTGACTATGTCGAATTACAACTCGTGAAGGAAATGAATAGTACCGATACCAATTTCCATATACTTTCCCATCAAATTAAACACATCAGAAACCAACTTAATATACTTAAACCTAAAGTCAGAAATCCCAGATCCCTAAATTTTTTAGGCAGCGCGTGGAAATGGATTGCTGGTAGTCCAGATCACGACGATTTTGAAATTTTAAACTCCCAAAATAGTAACCTACTCCTTAATAATAACAAACAAGTAATAATCAATAAATCACTTAACGAAAAAATTAATAAACTAACAAATATAACTTATGAAGCCATACAACTCTTAAAGTCAAATAACAATTTCAAAAATACTTTGTATCAAGAACTCAAATACAAAATAGAAATTATAAAAGAGGATATTACGAATATAGAATATGCCTTACTTTGGGCAAAAAATAAAATTGTAAACTCATTCATTCTTTCAAATTCGGAACCAAAAATTATACAGGAAAAATTTGAGAAAAATAACATCCCATTTTATAATCTTGAAGAGGCACTTGAATTTGCCAACATCAAAATAGCAATAAATAAAAAAACTATTCTTTACATTATAAGTATACCCACTACACATGAAACAATATGTAATCAGATGTTAATAAAACCCATTAAGTACAATAAAAATGTATTGAAATTAAATTTCGAAAAAATATTGAATTGTGAAAATAAATTTTATGGTATAAAAAGTAATTGTGAAACATATAATGACTTAACCATTTGTAAAAAAGAAAATATTAACAATTTAAGTACAGATTATTGTATACCAAATTTAATAAAAGGCAAACCATCATCTTGTGACGAAGTCAACAATCAGCACATACCAACTATAGAATAACTTCAACCTGGAACTCTATTCCTCAACAAATTCAACGGATCAGTCGTCGTAGAAAATGAAATCATAAACTTATGCGAAAGTTTCATCATACAATTTCATAACGCGGTCATCCATATCGATGGTCAAGAATTCAGCTCCAATGAGATATCATCGTCAAAACCTTTACAAAATCATTCAAACCTTATATTCAAAATCATTCATGTAATTAACCTACAAGCGTATGAAGAACTGATTGACTATGTCGAATTACAACTCGTGAAGGAAATGAATAGTACCGATCCCAATTTCCATATACTTTCCCATCAAATTAAACACATCAGAAACCAACTTAATATACTTAAACCTAAAGTCAGAAATCCCAGATCCCTAAATTTTTTAGGCAGCGCGTGGAAATGGATTGCTGGTAGTCCAGATCACGACGATTTTGAAATTTTAAACTCCCAAAATAGTAACCTACTCCTTAATAATAACAAACAAGTAATAATCAATAAATCACTTAACGAAAAAATTAATAAACTAAAAAATATAACTAATGAAGCCATACAACTCTTAAAGTCAAATAACAATTTCAAAAATACTTTGTATCAAGAACTCAAATACAAAATAGAAATTATAAAAGAGGATATTACGAATATAGAATATGCCTTACTTTGGGCAAAAACTAAAATTGTAAACTCATTCATTCTTTCAAATTCGGAACCAAAAATTATACAGGAAAAATTTGAGAAAAATAACATCCCATTTTATAATCTTGAAGAGGCACTTGAATTTGCCAACATCAAAATAGCAATAAATAAAAAAACTATTCTTTACATTATAAGTATACCCACTACACATGAAACAATATGTAATCAGATGTTAATAAAACCCATTAAGTACAATAAAAATGTATTGAAATTAAATTTCGAAAAAATATTGAATTGTGAAAATAAATTTTATGGTATAAAAAGTAATTGTGAAACATATAATGACTTAACCATTTGTAAAAAAGAAAATATTGTCAATTTAAGTACAGATTATTGTATACCAAATTTAATAAAAGGCAAACCATCATCTTGTGACGAAGTCAACAATCAGCACATACCAACTATAGAAGAACTTCAACCTGGAACTCTATTCCTCAACAAATTCAACGGATCAGTCGTCGTAGAAAATGAAATCATAAACTTATGCGAAAGTTTCATCATACAATTTCATAACGCGGTCATCCATATCGATGGTCAAGAATTCAGCTCCAATGAGATATCATCGTCAAAACCTTTACCTGCAGTACCAAATCTAAAAGCATCAATGACCACATATAAAGAATTCCTATCTTTAGAAATGCTCAAAGAACTTCATATAAATAATACAAATCACATATCAAAAATGGAACAAGAGAAGACAATCCACCACATCACGAACTACAGCATGACAATTATAATAATACTAGTAATTGCAACCGTTGCCATTAAACAGATACTTGACCATAGCAAAAATGTCATAATTCATAACAACATCCAGCCTGAAAACCAAGTCAGAGATGAACCATCACAGGACGATGCAATACCAATGGTTTATATGGTATCGAGTGAGGACAATCGAATTTAAGAAGGGAGGAGCTAACACCATAAATGTCACATCCTCCAAACCAAACCCATTGCACCAGTTTAGTTCCAAGAAGCTTCAAAGCATCCGGTCATCATTCGGGAAGCATTAGTTCGAGCAATCTCTACGATCAAACTATAATTGAATCTCAGCAGAAATTCTTAAGAATGACTGCGAAAGTAAACTATCAATAAACAACAACATCCGCTGCCCTCCTTCTAAGAACGCTTGCAGAAATGCTGAGACAACAAGTTGTCATCAGCACCATCTCATTCATCAATAACCAATAATATCCGCAGCTCATCTTCTAAACATCCGCAACCCAAATTCCTGGAACGCACTTGAAGAAGTATTAAGACAACGGCATCGTCACAATCATCTCAGCCATATAAATATCTGTAATTTAGTTTTAAGTTCAGTTCTGATTCGCACATCAAACTGGACAGTTGTCCAATGGAAAACAAATTTTGTTTTTTTATTAAACTTCACGGCAAAAAACATAATTTATATACTGCGCTAAGCCCGCATTTCCTGAACTACTATGAAAGTTTTTCATCTTTAACCAACTTTTTCCTGTGATTTTTACTAGTTTCTTCTTTTCATATAACTTTTTCTGCATTTCCTGAGCTACTATGAAAGTTTTTGATCTTTAACCAACTTTTTCGTGTGATTTTTACTAGTTTCTTCTTTTCATATAACTTTTTCTGCTCTCTTACCTACTTTTTTCATGGAAAATCTGATTATTTTCTCAATATTTTTATATTATACTGCTATTTTTATATATATACTGCGCTTAAACCCGCATTTCCTGAACTACTATGAACGTTTTTGAGCTTTAACCGACTTTTTCCTGTGATATTTTCTAGTTTCTTCTTTTCATATAACTTTTTCTGCTCTTTTACCTACTTTTTTCATGGAAAATCTGATTATTTTCTCAATATTTTTATAATATATAATTATATGTATATATATATATATATATATATATATATATACTGCGCTGAAACCCGCATTTCCTGAACTACTATGAAAGTTTTTGATCTTAAACCGACTTTTTCCTGTGATTTTTACTAGTTTCTTCTTTTCATATAACTTTTTCTATATACATACAGCGCTGAAACCCGCATTTCCTGAACTACTATGAATGTTTTTGATCATTAACCGACTTTTTCCTGTGATTTTTACTAGTTTCTTCTTTTCATATAACTTTTTCTGCTCTTTTACCTACTTTCTTCATGGAAAATCTGATTATTTTCTCAATATTTTTATATTATATATATATATACATACTGCGCTGAAACCCGCGCTGATTATTTTCTCAATATTTTTATATTATATATATATACATACTGCGCTGAAACCCGCATTTCCTGAACTACTATGAAAGTTTTTGATCTTTAACCGACTTTATCCTGTGATTTTTACTAGTTTCTTCTTTTCATATAACTTTTTCTGCTCTTTTACCTACATTTTTCATGGAAAATCTGATTATTTTCTCAATATTTTTATATTATACTGCTATTTTTATATATATACTGCGCTTAAACCCGCATTTCCTGAACTACTATGAACGTTTTTGATCTTTAACCGACTTTTTCCTGTGATTTTTACTAGTTTCTTCTTTTCATATAACTTTTTCTGCTCTTTTACCTACTTTTTTCATGGAAAATCTGATTATTTTCTCAATATTTTTATATTATATATATATATATATATATATACTGCGCTGAAACCCGCTTTTCCTGAACTACTATGAAAGTTTTTGATCTTTAACCGACTTTTTCCTGTGATTTTTACTAGTTTCTTCTTTTCATATAACTTTTTCTGCTCTTTTACCTACTTTTTTCATGGAAAATGTGATTATTTTCTCAATATTTTTATATTATACTGCTATTTTTATACATATACTGCGCTTAAACCCGCATTTCCTGAACTACTATGAACGTTTTTGATCTTTAACCGACTTTTTCCTGTGATTCTTACTAGTTTCTTCTTTTCATATAACTTTTTCTGCTCTTTTACCTACTTTTTTCATGGAAAATCTGATTATTTTCTCAATATTTTTATATTATATATATATATACATACTGCGCTGAAACCCGCATTTCCTGAACTACTATGAAAGTTTTTGATCTTTAACCTTCTTTTTCCTGTGATTTTTCTAGTTTCTTCTTTTCATATAACTTTTTCTGCTCTATTACCTACTTTTTTCATGGAAAATCTGATTATTTTCTCAATATTTTTATATTATATATATATATACATACTGCGCTGAAACCCGCATTTCCTGAACTACTATGAAAGTTTTTGATCTTTAACCAACTTTTTCCTGTGATTTTTACTAGTTTCTTCTTTTCATATAACTTTTTCTGCTCTTTTACCTACTTTTTTCATGGAAAATCTGATTATTTTCTCAATATTTTTATATTATATATATATATATATATACTGCGCTGAAACCCGCATTTCCTGAACTACTATGAAAGTTTTTGATCTTTAACCGACTTTTTCCTGTGATTTTTACTAGTTTCTTCTTTTCATATAACTTTTCTGCTTTTATACCTACTTTTTTCATGGAAAATCTGATTATTTTCTCAATATTTTTATATTATACTGCTATTTTTATATATATACTGCGCTGAAACCCGCATTTCCTGAACTACTATGAAAGTTTTTGAGCTTTAACTGACTTTTTCCTGTGATTTTTACTAGTTTCTTCTTTTCATATAACTTTTTCTGCTCTTTTACCTACTTTTTTCATGGAAAATCTGATTATTTTCTCAATATTTTTATATTATACTGCTATTTTTATATATATACTGCGCTGAAACCCGCATTTCCTGAACTACTATGAAAGTTTTTGATCTTTAACCAACTTTTTCCTGTGATTTTTATTAGTTTCTTCTTTTCATATAACTTTTTCTGCTCTTTTACCTACTTTTTTCATGGAAAATCAGATTATTTTCTCAATATTTTTATATTATATTTATATATATACATACTGCGCTGAAACCCGCATTTCCTGAACTACTATGAAAGTTTTTGATCTTTAACCGACTTTTTTCCTGTGATTTTTACTAGTTTCTTCTTTTCATATAACTTTTTCTGCTCTTTTACCTACATTTTTCAAGGAAAATCTGATTATTTTCTCAATATTTTTATATTATACTGCTATTTTTATATATATACTGCGCTGAAACCCGCATTTCCTGAACTACTTTGAAAGTCTTTGATCTTTAACCGAATTTTTCCTGTGATTTTTACTAGTTTCTTCTTTTCATATAACTTTTTCTGCTCTTTTACCTACTTTTTTCATGGAAAATCTGATTATTTTCTCAATATTTTTATATTATATATATATATACATACTGCGCTGAAACCAGCATTTCCTGAACTACTATGAAAGTTTTTGATCTTTAACCTTCTTTTTCCTGTGATTTTTACTAGTTTCTTCTTTTCATATAACTTTTTCTGCTCTTTTACCTACTTTTTTCATGGAAAATCTGATTATTTTCTCAATATTTTTATATTATATATATATATATATATATACTGCGCTGAAACCCACATTTCCTGAACTACTATGAAAGTTTTTGATCTTTAACCAACTTTTTCCTGTGATTTTTACTAGTTTCTTCTTTTCATATTACTTTTTCTGCTTTTATACCTACTTTTTTCATGGAAAATCTGATTATTTTCTCAATATTTAGCATTTCCTGAACTACTATGAAAGTTCTTGATCTTTAACCGACTTCTTCCTGTCATTTTTACTAGTTTCTTCTTTTCATATAACTTTTTCTGCTCTTTTACCTACTTTTTTCATGGAAAATCTGATTATTTTCTCAATATTCTTATATTATATAAATATATATATATACTGCGCTAAACCCGCATTTCCTGAACTACTTTGAAAGTTTTTCATCTTTAACCAACTTTTTCCTGTGATTTTTACTAGTTTCTTCTTTTCATATAACTTTTTCTGCTCTTTTTACCTACTTTTTTCATGGAAAATCTGATTATTTTCTCAATATTTTTATATTATACTGCTATTTTTATATATATACTGCGCTTAAACCCGCATTTCCTGAACTACTATGAACGTTTTTGATCTTTAACCGACTTTTTCCTGTGATTTTTACTAGTTTCTTCTTTTTCATATAACTTTTTCTGCTCTTTTACCTACTTTTTTCATGGAAAATCTGATTATTTTCTCAATATTTTTATATTATACTGCTATTTTTATATATATACTACGCTTAAACCCGCATTTCCTGAACTACTATGAACGTTTTTGATCTTTAACCGACTTTTTCCTGTGATTTTTACTAGTATCTTCTTTTCATATAACTTTTTCTGCTCTTTTACCTAATTTTTTCATGGAAAATCTGATTATTTTCTCAATATTTTTATATTATATATATATATACATACTGCGCTGAAACCCGCATTTAATGAACTACTATTAAAGTTTTTGATCTTTAACCTTCTTTTTCCTGTGATTTTTACTAGTTTCTTCTTTTCTTATAACTTTTTCTGCTCTTTTACCTACTTTTTTCATGGAAAATCTGATTATTTTCTCAATATTTTTATATTATATATATATATATATATATATATATATATATATACTGCGCTGAAACCCGCATTTCCTGAACTACTATGAAAGTTTTTGATCTTTAACCAACTTTTTCCTGTGATTGTTACTAGTTTCTTCTTTTCATATTACTTTTTCTGCTTTTATACCTACTTTTTTCATGGAAAATCTGATTATTTTCTCAATATTTAGCATTTCCTGAACTACTATGAAAGTTTTTGATCTTTAACCGACTTCTTCCTGTGATTTTTACTAGTTTCTTCTTTTCATATAACTTTTTCTGCTCTTTTACCTACTTTTTTCATGGAAAATCTGATTATTTTCTCAATATTCTTATATTATATAAATATATATATATACTGCGCTAAACCCGCATTTCCTGAACTACTATGAAAGTTTTTCATCTTTAACCAACTTTTTCCTGTGATTTTTACTAGTTTCTTCTTTTCATATAACTTTTTCTGCTCTTTTACCTACTTTTTTCATGGAAAATCTGATTAATTTCTCAATATTTTTATATTATACTGCTATTTTTATATATATACTGCGCTTAAACCCGCATTTCCTGAACTACTATGAACGTTTTTGATCTTTAACCGACTTTTTCCTGTGATTTTTACTAGTTTCTTCTTTTCATATAATTTCTTCTGCTCTTTTACGTACTTTTTTCATGGAAAATCTGATTATTTTCTCAATATTTTTATATTATATATATATATATATACTGCGCTTAAACCCGCATTTCCTGAACTACTATGAAAGTTTTTGATCTTTAACCAACTTTTTCCTGTGATTTTTACTAGTTTCTTCTTTTCATATTACTTTTTCTGCTTTTATACCTACTTTTTTCATGGAAAATCTGATTATTTTCTCAATATTTAGCATTTCCTGAACTACTATGAAAGTTTTTGATCTTTAACCGACTTCTTCCTGTGATTTTTACTAGTTTCTTCTTTTCATATAACTTTTTCTGCTCTTTTACCTACTTTTTTCATGGAAAATCTGATTATTTTCTCAATATTTTTATATTATATATATATATACATACTGCGCTGAAACCCGCATTTCCTGAACTACTATGAAAGTTTTTGATCTTTAACCGACTTCTTCCTGTGATTTTTACTAGTTTCTTCTTTTCATATAACTTTTTCTGCTCTTTTACCTACTTTTTTCATGGAAAATCTGATTATTTTCTCAATATTCTTATATTATATAAATATATATATATACTGCGCTAAACCCGCATTTCCTGAACTACTATGAAAGTTTTTCATCTTTAACCAACTTTTTCCTGTGATTTTTACTAGTTTCTTCTTTTCATATAACTTTTTCTGCTCTTTTACCTACTTTTTTCATGGAAAATCTGATTAATTTCTCAATATTTTTATATTATACTGCTATTTTTATATATATACTGCGCTTAAACCCGCATTTCCTGAACTACTATGAACGTTTTTGATCTTTAACCGACTTTTTCCTGTGATTTTTACTAGTTTCTTCTTTTCATATAATTTCTTCTGCTCTTTTACGTACTTTTTTCATGGAAAATCTGATTATTTTCTCAATATTTTTATATTATATATATATATATATACTGCGCTTAAACCCGCATTTCCTGAACTACTATGAAAGTTTTTGATCTTTAACCAACTTTTTCCTGTGATTTTTACTAGTTTCTTCTTTTCATATTACTTTTTCTGCTTTTATACCTACTTTTTTCATGGAAAATCTGATTATTTTCTCAATATTTAGCATTTCCTGAACTACTATGAAAGTTTTTGATCTTTAACCGACTTCTTCCTGTGATTTTTACTAGTTTCTTCTTTTCATATAACTTTTTCTGCTCTTTTACCTACTTTTTTCATGGAAAATCTGATTATTTTCTCAATATTTTTATATTATATATATATATACATACTGCGCTGAAACCCGCATTTCCTGAACTACTATGAAAGTTTTTGATCTTTAACCTTCTTTTTCCTGTGATTTTTACTGGTTTCTTCTTTTCATATAACTCTTTCTGCTCATTTACCTACTTTTTTCATGGAAAATCTGATTATTTTCTCAATATTTTTATATTATATATATATATATACATACTGCGCTGAAACCCGCATTTCCTGAACTACTATGAAAGTTTTTGATCTTTAACCAACTTTTTCCTGTGATTTTTACTAGTTTCTTCTTTTCATATAACTTTTTCTGCTTTTATACCTACTTTTTTCATGGAAAATCTGATTATTTTCTCAATATTTTTATATTATATATATATATACATACTGCGCTGAAACCCGCATTTAATGAACTACTATGAAAGTTTTTGATCTTTAACCTTCTTTTTCCTGTGATTTTTACTAGTTTCTTCTTTTCTTATAACTTTTTCTGCTCTTTTACCTACTTTTTTCATGGAAAATCTGATTATTTTCTCAATATTTTTATATTATATATATATATATATATATATATATATATATATACTGCGCTGAAACCCGCATTTCCTGAACTACTATGAAAGTTTTTGATCTTTAACCAACTTTTTCCTGTGATTGTTACTAGTTTCTTCTTTTCATATTACTTTTTCTGCTTTTATACCTACTTTTTTCATGGAAAATCTGATTATTTTCTCAATATTTAGCATTTCCTGAACTACTATGAAAGTTTTTGATCTTTAACCGACTTCTTCCTGTGATTTTTACTAGTTTCTTCTTTTCATATAACTTTTTCTGCTCTTTTACCTACTTTTTTCATGGAAAATCTGATTATTTTCTCAATATTCTTATATTATATAAATATATATATATACTGCGCTAAACCCGCATTTCCTGAACTACTATGAAAGTTTTTCATCTTTAACCAACTTTTTCCTGTGATTTTTACTAGTTTCTTCTTTTCATATAACTTTTTCTGCTCTTTTACCTACTTTTTTTCATGGAAAATCTGATTAATTTCTCAATATTTTTATATTATACTGCTATTTTTATATATATACTGCGCTTAAACCCGCATTTCCTGAACTACTATGAACGTTTTTGATCTTTAACCGACTTTTTCCTGTGATTTTTACTAGTTTCTTCTTTTCATATAATTTCTTCTGCTCTTTTACGTACTTTTTTCATGGAAAATCTGATTATTTTCTCAATATTTTTATATTATATATAAATATATATACTGCGCTTAAACCCGCATTTCCTGAACTACTATGAACGTTTTTGATCTTTGACCGACTTTTTCCTGTGATTTTTACTAGTTTCTTCTTTTCATATAACTTTTTCTGCTCTTTTACCTACTTTTTTCATGGAAAATCTGATTATATATATATATATATACTGCGCTTAAACCCGCATTTCCTGAACTACTATGAACGTTTTTGATCTTTGACCGACTTTTTCCTGTGATTTTTACTAGTTTCTTCTTTTCATATAACTTTTTCTGCTCTTTTACCTACTTTTTTCATGGAAAATCTGATTATTTTCTCAATATTTTTATATTATATATATATATACATACTGCGCTGAAACCCGCATTTCCTGAACTACTATGAAAGTTTTTGATCTTTAACCTTCTTTTTCCTGTGATTTTTACTGGTTTCTTCTTTTCATATAACTCTTTCTGCTCATTTACCTACTTTTTTCATGGAAAATCTGATTATTTTCTCAATATTTTTATATTATATATATATATATATACATACTGCGCTGAAACCCGCATTTCCTGAACTACTATGAAAGTTTTTGATCTTTAACCAACTTTTTCCTGTGATTTTTACTAGTTTCTTCTTTTCATATAACTTTTTCTGCTTTTATACCTACTTTTTTCATGGAAAATCTGATTATTTTCTCAATATTTTTATATTATACTGCTAGTCTTATATATATACTGCGCTGAAACCCGCATTTCCTGAACTACTATGAAAGTTTTTGATCTTTAACCGACTTTTTCC
>CAKAIZ010000332.1:0-33244 GCA_916610145.1 Eristalis arbustorum | reverse complement strand
CTCTTTTACCTACTTTTTTCATGGAAAATCTGATTATTTTCTCAATATTTTTATATTATACTGCTATTTTTATATATATACTGCGCTGAAACCCGCATTTCCTGAACTACTATGAAAGTTTTTGATCTTTAACCAACTTTTTTCTGTGATTTTTACTAGTTTCTTCTTTTCATATAACTTTTTTCTGCTCTTTTACCTACTTTTTTCATGGAAAATCTGATTATTTTCTCAATATTTTTATATATACTTGTTAATATGCAAAATTAATTAAACTCAAAGAAGTAATCGTATTTGACCAATTAAATGAAAATAAAACTCGAGTTAAACGTTATAAATTTATTTCAAATCAATATCTACGAGCGACGAAAGTATATTGCTTGGCGGTTGCTATCAAAAAGGAGTGAGCGAAAAATTATCGAACGACTCAATGCCTCGGATCTCTGACTAAGTTCATATGAAAAAGAAAACCGAGTTCGCTCTCAACAACAACACACTGCACCCAGCTACAACTATGATCATACGAGTTGGTATAATCCGCTACTTTTCCTCTGAGTATTTGAGGTGCAATGGTAGAGGTAAATGGACATGCAATGTTTATCTATATGAACATATTCGCTCTTGCATACAATAATATAGAAACACTACCTAGGGTAAATCATACAATGTTTTCTTTAAAATTAGAAAAAATAGATCGAATTCAATAAACTCTGATTATGTTTACGTTAAAATTAACATTTAAATTCATTTCTTAACACACCGGCGCCCCTGAAGGGAACTTCAGGAAATTGGTAGTAAAGCCAGTTTGGTAATCGGCCTCTTGAATATCCGTTTTTAGTCCGAAGGCTGACCCACACGAACATGCCCATCAATGCCGGATGCAATTCTTCGATGCGCCCTAAGCCCACTGAGAAGGAAGCAACTTAGGTTCTTTTACGACCACAAGGTCGCCCAGTTTCAAGTCCCGATTTGGTACATCTCCATTTGGGGCGCTGCTGTAGAGATGTTATGTAGTCGTACTGCCATCGCTGCCAAAAGCCTTGTAACATATTTTGGAGCAGTTCCCAACGCCCAAGTCGATTGGTATGGAACATCCACACAACTAGGTTCTGGTATTGCGGTGTACGGGGCGTCCTATAAGAAAATGAGACGGGGTTAATGGTTCAAATCGCTGTCCGAAATGGCCACATAAGGGTCGAGAATTCAGCAAAGCTTCTATTTGGGCGAGCAAAGTGCCCATTTCTTCAAAAGTTAGTAAGCTGCTACCAATGACGCGATGAAGATGCTGCTTAACACACTTGATACCCGCTTCCCACAATCCTCCAAAATGGGGAGCATGAGGCGGAATAAACTCCCATCGTACGTTCTCCTTCGCCAACGCCGTTGAAACTAACTCGTTGTGCTTCAGAGATCGCACCAACTCGTACACTTCCGATAATTTTCGAGCTGCTCCTTGGAAGTGGTGCCGTTGTCGGAGTGGATGACACTACATTTCCCTCTTCTGGAAATGAATCTCCGCAGGGCAGCAATAAACGCATCTGTAGAGAGATCACTGACAACTTCCAAGTGGAGCGCTTTTGTTGCCATACAAACAAAAAGAGCAATATAACCCTTAATTCCTTTGCCTTTCTAAGTTTGGAGGCACGAAGCGTGATGGGACCAGCATAGTCGCACCCGGTTTGGTCAAATGCAAACGATGGAGAAAGACGTGAAAGGGGCAAATTCCCATCAGCTGCGAAGAGGTCGACGAACGCAAGCGAAAGCAATTCAAACATTCGTGCACTATCCTTCGGATCATGTTTCCTAGCTCCCAGTATCCAGTATTCTTGACGCACCACGGAAAACAACTCGATACACCTGCAATGAAGAAACTTCTGATGGCCATCCAAAAGTATAAGCTGCGAAATACGATGGTTTTTTGGTAAAATTATTGGATGTTTAATGCTAAAGGGAATATGGGGAGCATTCGAGATCCGTCCTCCAACTCTCAACAACCCGACCTCATCCACGAACGGCGATAACGACGATAGTTTGGAGCTTTGTAGAATCCGATTTTGTTGTTTTAACATTTGAATTTCTTCCTGGAACTCCTTCTGACAAAACCGAAGACACGTTTCTTTGGAAGAACGGAGCTCGGAGAAGAGTAAAAAATCTAAATATCGCTCCTCAAGAGGAAGCTTGCAATTCCGCGCAAAGCGTAGAACGTAGGCGACAATACGAACTAACCTGGTCCAAGATGATATCTTACTGAGTAGTTCATCCATAAAATGGTTTTTCGGCGAAGATGTAAGTACAGTGGCTTGGCACTTCCTTTCCTCTGGCACAATTTCCATCTTCCGGAGCACGGTGTTCGGCCATTGACTATGGTCTGATGCGATCCAAGCAGGTCCTTTCCACCACAAACTTAACTCCATTAGCTTACTTGGTTCCACCCCTCGGGAAGCGACATCGGCAGGATTATCTTCGGAACGCACATGACTCCAAACAGAACGAGGTAAGAAATCCAGTATCTCCGCTGTGCGATTAGCAACGAAAGTCCCCCATCTTCGGGGAAGAGAAGAGAGCCAGGCTAATACGATAGTAGAGTCTGTGAAAGCCAAGAGTTTTCCGGGTGTAACATCCCACGACGAGCAGACTAGCTTCATAAGTCGGCTAAGTAGCAGAGCTCCACATAATTCCAGGCGAGGAATCGAAACCTGCTTAACCGGTGCAACGCGCGTTTTCGCAGTCACAAATTGTACCTCAACGACCCCATTTTCAGCAACGCTCCGAGCATAAATTACTGCGGAATAAGCCTTTTCGGAGGCATCAGAGAAACCTATCAACTCAAAATCCTTAGCATTTACCGAGTATCTTCGCGGAATCCTAAGTTGGCTAAAATGTTTCAGCTCTTGGCGATAGGACGTCCATTTTTCCGCCATCTCCGTGGGCAAGGGATCGTCCCAGTCAATCTTATGCAACCAAAGCTCTTGGAACAAAATTTTAAATAAAATTACAGAAGGTGCCAAAAATCCCATGGGATCAAAGATTTTCGACACTTCCGAAAGCAAATTTCGTTTGGTAGGCGGTGTCGCATCTTCCAACGTAATTTTAAAAGTGAATACGTCGTGATAGGGATTCCATGCTATGCCGAGCACCCTTTTCCATTCCGCATCTGGATCCAATGCAACCGTCCGATCCTCTTCCATAGCGCTTAGAATTCCCCAACAATTAGACACCCATTTGCTGAGTTTTAATCCACCACAGGAAAGAAGTTCTACCAATTGTTCTTTTAGTTGTAAAATACCCGATACAGAATCAGAGCCAGCCGCAAAGTCATCAACATACGAGTTGCGCAGAATCGCATTGGAGGCCTCTGGGAACTGCTGCCTATAATCCTTAGCCAACTGCCTCAGTACTCTTATGGCCAAAAAGGGTGCAGGTGCTGTACCATAGGTTACAGTTCTTAGACGAAAATGAGCAATTGGGTCATCCGGACACTTACGCCAAAGAATGCGTTGGAAGTCGCGATCCTTCGGGCTGACCCAGATCTGCCGGAACATCTTAACAATATCTGCGCAAAAAACAAAACGATATAGGCGAAACTGCATGTAGACATTGACTAAATTGGTTTGCAGAGCAGGCCCAATATGGAGAACTTCATTTAAACTAAGTCCCGTCGAATCTTTGTATGAACCATTAAAAACGACCCTCATTTTATTTGTCACGACTGCATGGTGGGGCAAATAAAATGTTTTGCCTGAAGTAGGCTCAACTTCGGTGTCCGGAATGCGCTCCATGTGTCCTAGTTCTTCGTATTCCTTCATGAACTTGCAATAGTCTGCACGAAGATTTTCATCACGAGAGAAGACACGCTCCAAGCTAAACAATCTCGCCCTAGCACCGGAAAGAGTGTTTCCAAAACTCACATTATCCCGACGAAATGGCAATTCCACAACATATTTGTTATCTGGAGCTCTGGAAAAGGTGTTCTCAAAATGGAGATCAGCATCGTCTTTACTATCCACCGAAGGGATTTCAGAGTGCACCTCTTCAATTTCCCAAAAGGATTTCAAAATCCTATCAAGGTCCACTCCTACGTGTAATGACACAACCTGGTTCTTGGTAATATTACCTGAAACTACCCAGCCGAAAACAGTATTGTGTGCAATTATATTTCCAACGCCATCCGTGCGATGACCATCTCGCAAACTACTCCACACCACGTCTGAGCCAAGCAAAATATCAATAGGACCCGGGGAGTTAAAGCCCGGATCCGCGAGTCGCAGATCATTCAAAGAAACGAGCCCATCGTACTCAAAGGAGATAGAGGGTGTAGTTGAGGTAATTGTCTTCAATACAAATGCTTCAATATTCATGATTGAAGAATCAAAACGCGGTTTCAAGTGTAGGTTCACTACCCCCTGTGTAACACCAGCGTCAACAGCAGAGATTCCATGAACGGACAAACGAGCGTGACGTCGAGACAACCCAAGCATCCTAACTACCCGATCGGTTACGAACGATACCTGCGAACCGGTGTCCAGAAGAGCGCGACAAAGCTGAGAATTTCCTGAAGCATCCAAAACTTCTACGACGACAGTCGGTAGAATGCCAGACGATGAAGTACCAGGTTTAGAGTGATGACTTACGATCGACGATGAATTCATAACATCATTAACATTGAGTGGATTAGATGTGTCAGAACTATTGAGATGCACCAACGAATGGTGACGCGCACGACAATGAGAGCAGCGACTCTTCGAATGACAACGCGACGACGAATGTTGTGTTCCTAGGCAGTTGTAACACAGTCTTTGGTCCTTAGCAAAACGGCGACGGTCTTCAATGGACAAACCGAGAAAATCAGAACACTGAGGTAATTTATGGTCACCCCTACATTTTGGACACATTGTATTCACAACAGCCAAGCTTCGCACTCTGCCCGAATGGTTTGACGAACGCGAACCGATTTTGTTTACTCGAGTTTTAGTCTCACTTGTCTCTAGAGCACTACAACGATTCTCAAGGAAGTCTATCAACTCGTGAATGGTGGTATCTTCTGAATTTGAATTCTGTAGGGCCCAAGCTTTACGCGTTTCACTATCCGTCTTATTTATTAAGATATATACAAGCCACGGGTCTCTATGTTCGGACGTCATAGCTTTTAAACCGCGAATCACCTCATCCGCATTGTCTACCAGTTTACGCAGCTGCGAACTATCGGTAGAAGTCACTGACGGCATATTCAAAAAAGTTTCAATGAACTGATTGATTATATACAATGGCCTATTGTACCGGCGATCTAATTTTTTCCAAGCCATGTCATAATTAGCATCGCATACACAAATACCATTCAGCAAACTAGCAGCTTCATCCCGTAAAAAGGATTTTAAATACCGGAATTTCTGCGAACTAGATAAATTGCTTTTGCAGTGTATGCTACCTAGGAACATATCACGAAAACACGGCCACTCCCGATAGTCACCACCAAACGGCGCGATTTTAAACGTTGGCAACTCAATTTCTGAGCATTTTATGGAGTTCGAAACAGTCGGAACATCCGCCTCTGCTCTACACCCACGCGTGTTTTCCCGAGAAGGAGTCGTTTTGTTAGAAACGAAATCTGTAGAGGAACTTTTTGTTCCAACATTCGAATACCGGCCGGGAGCTTTTTCTCCGATTGAATCGCGAACAGGAAGGTTTCCTCTAAGGAATTTGAGAAGCAATGATTTGGCCGCGATGAATTTATCTTCCAAACTCGCAAACTCCTCTTCTAGATCCACATAACCTTCTTCGCGATGGTATTGGTAAAGGTCGTACTGATTCCCATTCAAATCCTTCCACGTCTCCTCAAGGCAATCTAGACGCACCTCTAGCGCCTCAATTAGCGTATCCTCAGGAATCGATAGCGCAAAACTATATATGCGATTGAGGGAAGCTTTAATATGGTTCCGAGATTGCAATAAAACTTCCATGATTTTGCGCTAAGAGCCACCAAAAAATAGGAACAACGGGCACCAATAAACCAATAAGCACCAAAACCCAGCAACAATTTACAGCAATATCCACCAAGTCAAGATCCGTAGAACACAGCAAATTTTCCAATGTTTCAATGTTACCTCTCCTCGTGGCGTGTCGACTGTATCCAAATATCCAAAGAGATAGCAACCGCCCGAATCAGCGCGGAACGAACAACAATTCAAAAGTTTATTTGGCGTAGAAGGACCCAATTTGTTTAATAATGCAAAATTAATTAAACTCAAAGAAGTAATCGTATTTGACCAATTAAATGAAAATAAAACTCGAGTTAAACGTTATAAATTTATTTCAATCAATATCTACGAGCGACGAAGTATATTGCTTGGCGGTTGCTATCAAAAAGGAGTGAGCGAAAAATTATCGAACGACTCATTGCCTCGGATCTCTGACTAAGTTCATATGAAAAAGAAAACCGATTCGCTCTCAACAACAACACACTGCACCCAGCTACAACTATGATCATACGAGTTGGTATAATCCGCTACTTTTCCTCTGAGTATTTGAGGTGCAATGGTAGAGGTAAATGGACAGGCATGTTTATCTATATGAACATATTCGCTCTTGCATACAATAATATAGAAACACTACCTAGGGTAAATCATACAATGTTTTCTTTAAAATTAAGAAAAAATAGATTCGAATTCAATAAACTCTGATTATGTTTACGTTAAAATTAACATTTAAATTCATTTCTTAACAATACTGCTATTTTTATATATATACTGCGCTGAAACCCGCATTTCCTGAACTACTATGAAAGTTTTTGATCTTTAACCGACTTTTTCCTGTGATTTTTACTAGTTTCTTCTTTTCATATAACTTTTTCTGCTCTTTTACCTACATTTTTCATGGAAAATCGGATTATTTTCTCAATATTTTTATATTATACTGCTATTTTTATATATATACTGCGCTGAAACCCGCATTTCCTGAACTACTATAAAAGTTTTTGATTTTTAACCGACTTTTTCCTGTGATTTTTACTAGTTTCTTCTTTTCATATAACTTTTTCTGCTCTTTTATTTACATTTTTCATGGAAAATCTGATTATTTTCTCAATACTTTTATATTATATATATATATATACGGCGCTGAAACCCGCATTTCCTGAACTACTATGAAAGTTTTTGATCTTTAACCGACTTTTTCCTGTGATTTTTACTAGTTTCTTCTTTTCATATAACTTTTTCTGCTCTTTTACCTACTTTTTTCATGAAAAATCTGATTATTTTCTCAATATTTTTATATTATACTGCTATTTTTATAAATATACTGCGCTGAAACCCGCATTTCCTGAACTACTATGAAAGTTTTTGATCTTTAACCAACTTTTTTCTGTGATTTTTACTAGTTTCTTCTTTTCATATAACTTTTTCTGCTCTTTTACCTACTTTTTTCATGGAAAATCTGATTATTTTCTCAATATTTTTATATTATACTGCTATTTTTATATATATACTGCGCTGAAACCCGCATTTCCTGAACTACTATGAAAGTTTTTGATCTTTAACCGACTTTTTCCTGTGATTTTTACTAGTTTCTTCTTTTCATATAACTTTTTCTGCTTTTTTACCTACTTTTTTCATGGAAAATCTGATTATTTTCTCAATATTTTTATATTATATATATATATATATACTGCGCTGAAACCCGCATTTCCTGAACTACTATGAAAGTTTTTGATCTTTAACCGACTTTTTCCTGTGATTTTTACTAGTTTCTTCTTTTCATATAACTTTTTCTGCTCTTTTACCTACTTTTTTCATGGAAAATCTGATTATTTTCTCAATATTTTTATATTATATATATATATACATACTGCGCTGAAACCCGCATTTCCTGAACTACTATGAAAGTTTTTGATCTTTAACCAACTTTTTTCTGTGATTTTTACTAGTTTCTTCTTTTCATATAACTTTTTCTGCTCTTTTACCTACTTTTTTCATGGAAAATCTGATTATTTTCTCAATATTTTTATATTATACTGCTATTTTTATATATATACTGCGGTGAAACCCGCATTTCCTGAACTACTATAAAAGTTTTTGATCTTTAACCAACTTTTTCCTGTGATTTTTACTGGTTTCTTCTTCTCATATAACTTTTTCTGCTCTTTTACCTACTTTTTTCATGGAAAATCTGATTATTTTCCCAATATTTTTATATTATATATATATATATATATATATATATATATATATATATATATATATACTGCGCTGAAACCCGCATTTCCTGAACTACTATGAAAGTTTTTGATCTTTAACCGACTTTTTCCTGTGATTTTTACTAGTTTCTTCTTTTCATATAACTTTTTCTGCTCTTTTACCTACTTTTTTCATGGAAAATCTGATTATTTTCTCAATATTTTTATATTATATATATATATATATATACTGCGCTGAAACCCGCATTTCCTGAACTACTATGAAAGTTTTTGATCTTTAACCGACATTTTCCTGTGATTTTTACTAGTTTCTTCTTTTCATATAACTTTTTCTGCTCTTTTACCTACTTTTTTCATGGAAAATCTGATTATTTTTCAATATTTTTATATTATACTGCTATTTTTATATATATACTGCGTTGAAACCCGCATTTCCTGAACTACTATGAAAGTTTTTGATCTTTAACCAACTTTTTCCTGTGATTTTTACTAGTTTCTTCTCTTCATATAACTTTTTCTGCTCTTTTACCTACTTTTTTCATGGAAAATCTGATTATTTTCTCAATATTTTTATATTATACTGCTATTTTTATATATATATACTGCGCTGAAACCCGCATTTCCTGAACTACTATGAAAGTTTTTGATCCTTAACCGACTTTTTCCTGTGATTTTTACTAGTTTCTTCTTTTCATATAACTTTTTCTGCTCTTTTACCTACTTTTTTCATGGAAAATCTGATTATTTTCTCTGCTCTTTTACCTACTTTTTTCATGGAAAATCTGATTATTTTCTCAATATTTTTATATTATACTGCTATTTTTATATATATATACTGCGCTGAAACCCGCATTTCCTGAACTACTATGAAAGTTTTTGATCTTTAACCGACTTTTTCCTGTGATTTTTACTAGTTTCTTCTTTTCATATAACTTTTTCTGCTCTTTTATTTACATTTTTCATGGAAAATCTGATTATTTTCTCAATACTTTTATATTATATATATATATATACTGCGCTGAAACCCGCATTTCCTGAACTACTATGAAAGTTTTTGATCTTTAACCGACTTTTTCCTGTGATTTTTACTAGTTTCTTCTTTTCATATAACTTTTTCTGCTCTTTTACCTACTTTTTTCATGGAAAATCTGATTATTTTCTCAATATTTTTATATTATACTGCTATTTTTATAAATATACTGCGCTGAAACCCGCATTTCCTGAACTACTATGAAAGTTTTTGATCTTTAACCAACTTTTTTCTGTGATTTTTACTAGTTTCTTCTTTTCATATAACTTTTTCTGCTCTTTTACCTACTTTTTTCATGGAAAATCTGATTATTTTCTCAATATTTTTATATTATACTGCTATTTTTATATATATACTGCGCTGAAACCCGCATTTCCTGAACTACTATGAAAGTTTTTGATCTTTAACCGACTTTTTCCTGTGATTTTTACTAGTTTCTTCTTTTCATATAACTTTTTCTGCTTTTTTACCTACTTTTTTCTTGGAAAATCTGATTATTTTCTCAATATTTTTATATTATATATATATATATATACTGCGCTGAAACCCGCATTTCCTGAACTACTATGAAAGTTTTTGATCTTTAACCGACTTTTTCCTGTGATTTTTACTAGTTTCTTCTTTTCATATAACTTTTTCTGCTCTTTTACCTACTTTTTTCATGGAAAATCTGATTATTTTCTCAATATTTTTATATTATATATATATATACATACTGCGCTGAAACCCGCATTTCCTGAACTACTATGAAAGTTTTTGATCTTTAACCAACTTTTTTCTGTGATTTTTACTAGTTTCTTCTTTTCATATAACTTTTTCTGCTCTTTTACCTACTTTTTTCATGGAAAATCTGATTATTTTCTCAATATTTTTATATTATACTGCTATTTTTATATATATACTGCGGTGAAACCCGCATTTCCTGAACTACTATAAAAGTTTTTGATCTTTAACCAACTTTTTCCTGTGATTTTTACTGGTTTCTTCTTCTCATATAACTTTTTCTGCTCTTTTACCTACTTTTTTATGGAAAATCTGATTATTTTCTCAATATTTTTATATTATACTGCTATTTTTATATATATATACTGCGCTGAAACCCGCATTTCCTGAACTACTATGAAAGTTTTTGATCTTTAACCGACTTTTTCCTGTGATTTTTACTAGTTTCTTCTTTTCATATAACTTTTTCTGCTCTTTTATTTACATTTTTCATGGAAAATCTGATTATTTTCTCAATACTTTTATATTATATATATATATATACTGCGCTGAAACCCGCATTTCCTGAACTACTATGAAAGTTTTTGATCTTTAACCGACTTTTTCCTGTGATTTTTACTAGTTTCTTCTTTTCATATAACTTTTTCTGCTTTTTTACCTACTTTTTTCATGGAAAATCTGATTATTTTCTCAATATTTTTATATTATATATATATATATATACTGCGCTGAAACCCGCATTTCCTGAACTACTATGAAAGTTTTTGATCTTTAACCGACTTTTTCCTGTGATTTTTACTAGTTTCTTCTTTTCATATAACTTTTTCTGCTCTTTTACCTACTTTTTTCATGGAAAATCTGATTATTTTCTCAATATTTTTATATTATTATATATATATACATACTGCGCTGAAACCCGCATTTCCTGAACTACTATGAAAGTTTTTGATCTTTAACCAACTTTTTTCTGTGATTTTTACTAGTTTCTTCTTTTCATATAACTTTTTCTGCTCTTTTACCTACTTTTTTCATGGAAAATCTGATTATTTTCTCAATATTTTTATATTATACTGCTATTTTTATATATATACTGCGGTGAAACCCGCATTTCCTGAACTACTATAAAAGTTTTTGATCTTTAACCAACTTTTTCCTGTGATTTTTACTGGTTTCTTCTTCTCATATAACTTTTTCTGCTCTTTTACCTACTTTTTTCATGGAAAATCTGATTATTTTCCCAATATTTTTATATTATATATATATATATATATATATATATATATATATATATATATACTGCGCTGAAACCCGCATTTCCTGAACTACTATGAAAGTTTTTGATCTTTAACCGACTTTTTCCTGTGATTTTTACTAGTTTCTTCTTTTCATATAACTTTTTCTGCTCTTTTACCTACTTTTTTCATGGAAAATCTGATTATTTTCTCAATATTTTTATATTATATATATATATATATATACTGCGCTGAAACCCGCATTTCCTGAACTACTATGAAAGTTTTTGATCTTTAACCGACATTTTCCTGTGATTTTTACTAGTTTCTTCTTTTCATATAACTTTTTCTGCTCTTTTACCTACTTTTTTCATGGAAAATCTGATTATTTTCTCAATATTTTTATATTATACTGCTATTTTTATATATATACTGCGCTGAAACCCGCATTTCCTGAACTACTATGAAAGTTTTTGATCTTTAACCAACTTTTTCCTGTGATTTTTACTAGTTTCTTCTCTTCATATAACTTTTTCTGCTCTTTTACCTACTTTTTTCATGGAAAATCTGATTATTTTCTCAATATTTTTATATTATACTGCTATTTTTATATATATATACTGCGCTGAAACCCGCATTTCCTGAACTACTATGAAAGTTTTTGATCCTTAACCGACTTTTTCCTGTGATTTTTACTAGTTTCTTCTTTTCATATAACTTTTTCTGCTCTTTTACCTACATTTTTCATGGAAAATCGGATTATTTTCTCTGCTCTTTTACCTACTTTTTTCATGGAAAATCTGATTATTTTCTCAATATTTTTATATTATACTGCTATTTTTATATATATATACTGCGCTGAAACCCGCATTTCCTGAACTACTATGAAAGTTTTTGATCTTTAACCGACTTTTTCCTGTGATTTTTACTAGTTTCTTCTTTTCATATAACTTTTTCTGCTCTTTTATTTACATTTTTCATGGAAAATCTGATTATTTTCTCAATACTTTTATATTATATATATATATATACGGCGCTGAAACCCGCATTTCCTGAACTACTATGAAAGTTTTTGATCTTTAACCGACTTTTTCCTGTGATTTTTACTAGTTTCTTCTTTTCATATAACTTTTTCTGCTCTTTTACCTACTTTTTTCATGGAAAATCTGATTATTTTCTCAATATTTTTATATTATACTGCTATTTTTATAAATATACTGCGCTGAAACCCGCATTTCCTGAACTACTATGAAAGTTTTTGATCTTTAACCAACTTTTTTTCTGTGATTTTTACTAGTTTCTTCTTTTCATATAACTTTTCTGCTCTTTTACCTACTTTTTTCATGGAAAATTTGATTATTTTCTCAATATTTTTATATTATACTGCTATTTTTATATATAAACTGCGCTGAAACCCACATTTCCTGAACTACTATGAAAGTTTTTGATCTTTAACCGACTTTTTCCTGTGATTTTTACTAGTTTCTTCTTTTCATATAACTTTTTCTGCTTTTTTACCTACTTTTTTCATGGAAAATCTGATTATTTTCTCAATATTTTTATATTATATATATATAAATATACTGCGCTGAAACCCGCATTTCCTAAACTACTATGAAAGTTTTTTGATCTTTAACCGACTTTTTCCTGTGATTTTTACTAGTTTCTTCTTTTCATATAACTTTTTCTGCTCTTTTACCTACTTTTTTCATGGAAAATCTGATTATTTTCTCAATATTTTTATATTATATATATATATACATACTGCGCTGAAACCCGCATTTCCTGAACTACTATGAAAGTTTTTGATCTTTAACCACTTTTTTCTGTGATTTTTACTAGTTTCTTCTTTTCATATAACTTTTTCTGCTCTTTTACCTACTTTTTTCATGGAAAATCTGATTATTTTCTCAATATTTTTATATTATACTGCTATTTTTATATATATACTGCGGTGAAACCCGCATTTCCTGAACTACTATAAAAGTTTTTGATCTTTAACCAACTTTTTCCTGTGATTTTTACTGGTTTCTTCTTCTCATATAACTTTTTCTGCTCTTTTACCTACTTTTTTATGGAAAATCTGATTATTTTCTCAATATTTTTTATATTATACTGCTATTTTTATATATATATACTGCGCTGAAACCCGCATTTCCTGAACTACTATGAAAGTTTTTTGATCTTTAACCGACTTTTTCCTGTGATTTTTACTAGTTTCTTCTTTTCATATAACTTTTTCTGCTCTTTTATTTACATTTTTCATGGAAAATCTGATTATTTTCTCAATACTTTTATATTATATATATATAATACTGCGCTGAAACCCGCATTTCCTGAACTACTATGAAAGTTTTTGATCTTTAACCGACTTTTTCCTGTGATTTTTACTAGTTTCTTCTTTTCATATAACTTTTTCTGCTCTTTTACCTAGCTTTTTTTCATGGAAAATCTGATTATTTTCTCAATATTTTTATATTATACTGCTATTTTATATATATACTGCGCTGAAACCCGCATTTCCTGAACTACTATGAAAGTTTTTTGATCTTTAACCAACTTTTTTCTGTGATTTTTACTAGTTTCTTCTTTTCATATAACTTTTTCTGCTCTTTTACCTACTTTTTTCATGGAAAATCTGATTATTTTCTCAATATTTTTATATTATACTGCTATTTTATATATATACTGCGCTGAAACCCGCATTTCCTGAACTACTATGAAAGTTTTTGATCTTTAACCGACTTTTTCCTGTGATTTTTACTAGTTTCTTCTTTTCATATAACTTTTTCTGCTCTTTTACCTACTTTTTTCATGGAAAATCTGATTTTTTTCTCAATATTTTTATATTATACTGCTATTTATATATATATACTGCGCTGAAACCCGCATTTCCTGAACTACTATGAAAGTTTTTGATCTTTAACCGACTTTTTCCTGTGATTTTTACTAGTTTCTTCTTTTCATATAACTTTTTCTGCTCTCTTACCTACATATTTCATGGAAAATCTGATTATTTTCTCAATATTTTTATATTATATATATATAAATATACTGCGCTGAAACCCGCATTTCCTGAACTACTATGAAAGTTTTTGATCTTTAACCGACTTTTTCCTGTGATTTTACTAGTTTCTTCTTTTCATATAACTTTTTCTGCTCTTTTTACCTACTTTTTTCATGGAAAATCTGATTTTTTTCTCAATATTTTTATATTATACTGCTATTTATATATATATACTACGCTGAAACCCGCATTTCCTGAACTACTATGAAAGTTTTTGATCTTTAACCGACTTTTTCCTGTGATTTTTACTAGTTTCTTCTTTTCATATAACTTTTTCTGCTCTTTTACCTTCATTTTTCATGGAAAATCTGATTATTTTCTCAATATTTTTATATTATACTGCTATTTTTATATATATATACCGCGCTGAAACCCGCATTTCCTGAACTACTATGAAAGTTTTTGATCTTTAACCAACTTTTTCCTGTGATTTTTACTAGTTTCTTCTTTTCATATAACTTTTTCTGCTCTTTTACCTACTTTTTTCATGGAAAATCTGATTATTTTCTCAAAATTTTTATATTATACTGCTATTTTTATATATATATACTGCGCTGAACCCGCATTTCCTGAACTACTATGAAAGTTTTTGATCTTTAACCGACTTTTTTCCTGTGATTTTTACTAGTTTCTTCTTTTCATATAACTTTTTCTGCTCTTTTACCTACATTTTTCATGGAAAATCTGATTATTTTCTCATATTTATTATATTATACTGCTATTTTTATATATATACTGCGCTGAAACCCGCATTTCCTGAACTACTATGAAAGTTTTTGATCTTTAACCGACTTTTTTCTGTGATTTTTACTAGTTTCTTCTTTTCATATAACTTTTCTGCTCTTTTACTACTTTTTTCATGGAAAATCTGATTATTTTCCAATATTTTTATATTATATATATATATATATATATATATATATATATACTGCGCTGAAACCCGCATTTCCTGAACTACTATGAAAGTTTTTTGATCTTTAACCGACTTTTCCTGTGATTTTTACTAGTTTCTTCTTTTCATATAACTTTTTCTGCTTTTTTACCTACTTTTTTTCATGGAAAATCTGATTATTTTCTCAATATTTTTATATTATATATATATATATATACTGCGCTGAAACCCGCATTTCCTGAACTACTATGTAAGTTTTTGATCTTTAACCGACTTTTTCCTGTGATTTTTACTAGTTTCTTCTTTTCATATAACTTTTTCTGCTCTTGTTTACCTACTTTTTTCATGGAAAATCTGATTATTTCTCAATATTTTTATATTATATATATATATACATACTGCGCTGAAACCCGCATTTCCTGAACTACTATGAAAGTTTTTGATCTTTACCAACTTTTTCTGTGATTTTTACTAGTTTTCTTCTTTTCATATAACTTTTTCTGCTCTTTTACCTACTTTTTTCATGGAAAATCTGATTATTTTCTCAATATTTTTATATTATACTGCTATTTTTATATATATACTGCGGTGAAACCCGGCATTTCCTGAACTACTATAAAAGTTTTTGATCTTTAACCAACTTTTTCCTGTGATTTTTACTGGTTTCTTCTTCTCATATAACTTTTTCTGCTCTTTTACCTACTTTTTTATGGAAAATCTGATTATTTTCTCAATATTTTTATATTATACTGCTATTTTTATATATATACTGCGCTGAAACCCGCATTTCCTGAACTACTATAAAAGTTTTTGATCTTTATCCAACTTTTTCCTGTGATTTTTCCTAGTTTCTTCTTTTCATATTACTTTTTCTGCTCTTTTACCTACATTTTTCATGGAAAATCTGATTATTTTCTCAATATTTTTATATTATATATATATAAATATACTGCGCTGAAACCCGCATTTCCTGAACTACTATGAAAGTTTTTGATCTTTAACCGACTTTTTCCTGTGATTTTTACTAGTTTCTTCTTTTCATATAACTTTTTCTGCTCTTTTACCTACATATTTCATGGAAAATCTGATTATTTTCTCAATATTTTTATATTATATATATATATATATACTGCGCCTGAAACCCGCATTTCCTGAACTACTATGAAAGTTTTTGATCTTTAACCGACTTTTTCCTGTGATTTTTTACTAGTTTCTTCTTTTCATATAACTTTTTCTGCTCTTTTACCTTCATTTTTCATGGAAAATCTGAATATTTTCTCAATATTTTTATTATATACTGCTATTTATATATATATACTGCGCTGAAACCCGCATTTCCTGAACTACTATGAAAGTTTTTGATCTTTAACCGACTTTTTCCTGTGATTTTACTAATTTCTTCTTTTCATATAACTTTTTCTGCTCTTTTACCTACATTTTCATGGAAAATCTGATAATTTTCTCAATATTTTTATATTATACTGCTATATTTTATATATATACTGCGCTGAAACCCGCATTTCCTGACTACTATAAAAGTTTTTGATCTTTAACCAACTTTTTTCCTGTGATTTTTACTAGTTTCTTCTTTTCATATAACTTTTTCTGCTCTTTTACCTACTTTTTTCATGGAAAAATCTGATTATTTTCTCAATATTTTATATTATACTGCTATTTTTATATATATATACTGCGCTGAAACCCGCATTTCCTGAACTACTATGAAAGTTTTTGATCTTTAACCCACTTTTTCCTGTGATTTTTACTAGTTTCTTCTTTTCATATAACTTTTTCTGCTCTTTTATTTACATTTTTCATGGAAAATCTGATTATTTTCTCAATACTTTTATATTATATATAAAATTATATTATTATATATATATATATATATACTGCGCTGAAACCCGCATTTCCTGAACTAATATGAAAGTTTTTGATCTTTAACCAACTTTTTCCTGTGATTTTTACTAGTTTCTTCTTTTCATATAACTTTTTCTGCTCTTTACCTACATTTTTCATGGAAAATCTGATTTTGTTTTCTGCAATATTTTTATATTATACTGCTATTTTTTATATATATACTGCGCTGAAAACCCGCATTTCCTGAACTACTATGAAAGTTTTTGATCTTTAACCGACTTTTTCCTGTGATTTTTACTAGTTTCTTCTTTTCATATAACTTTTTCTGCTCTTTTACCTTCGTTTTTCATGGAAAATCTGATTATTTTTCTCAATATTTTTATATTATACTGCTATTTTTATATATATACTGCGCTGAAACCCGCATTTCCTGAACTACTATGAAAGTTTTTGATCTTTAACCAACTTTTTCCTGTGATTTTTACTAGTTTCTTCTTTTCATATAACTTTTTCTGCTCTTTTACCTACTTTTTTCATGGAAAATCTGATTATTTTCTCAATATTTTTACATTTTACTGCTATTTTTATATATATATACTGCGCTGAAACCCGCATTTCCTGAACTACTATGAAAGTTTTTGATCTTTAACCGACTTTTTCATGTGATTTTTACTAGTTTCTTCTTTTCATATAACTTTTTCTGCTCTTTTACCTACATTTTTCATGGAAAATCTGATTATTTTCTCAATATTTTTATATTATACTGCTGTTTTTATATATATACTGCGCTGAAACCCGCATTTCCTGAACTACTATAAAAGTTTTTGATCTTTAACCAACTTTTTCCTGTGATTTTTACTAGTTTCTTCTTTTCATATAACTTTTTCTGCTCTTTTACCTACTTTTTTCATTGAAAATCTGATTTTTTTCTCAATATTTTTATATTATACTGCTATTTTTATATATATACTGCGCTGAAACCCGCATTTCCTGAACTACTATAAAGTTTTTGATCTTTAACCGACTTTTTCCTGTGATTTTTACTAGTTTCTTCTTTTCATATAACTTTTTCTGCTCTTTTACCTACTTTTTTCATGGAAAATCTGATTATTTTCTCAATAATTTTTATATTATACTGCTATTTTTATATATATACTGCGCTGAAACCCGCATTTCCTGAACTACTATGAAAGTTTTTGATATTTAACCAACTTTTTCCTGTGATTTTTACTAGTTTCTTCTTTTCATATAACTTTTTCTGCTCTTTTACCTACTTTTTTCATGGAAAATCTGATTATTTTCTCAATATTTTTTTATTATATATATATAAATATACTGCGCTGAAACCCGCATTTCCTGAACTACTATAAAAGTTTTTGATCTTTAACCAACTTTTTCCTGTGATTTTTACTAGTTTCTTCTTTTCATATAACTTTTTCTGCTCTTTTACCTACTTTTTCCATGGAAAATCTGATTATTTTCCCAATATTTTTATATTATATATATATATATATATATATATATACTGCGCTGAAACCCGCATTTCCTGAACTACTATGAAAGTTTTTGATCTTTAACCGACTTTTTCCTGTGATTTTACTAGTTTCTTCTTTTCATATAACTTTTTCTGCTCTTTTACCTACTTTTTTCATGGAAAATCTGATTATTTTCTCAATATTTTTATATTATATATATATATACATACTGCGCTGAAACACGCATTTCCTGAACTACTATGAAAGTTTTTGATCTTTAACCAACTTTTTTCTGTAATTTTTACTAGTTTCTTCTTTTCATATAACTTTTTCTGCTCTTTTACCTACTTTTTTCATGGAAAATCTGATTATTTTCTCAATATTTTTATATTATACTGCTATTTTTATATACATACTGCGCTGAAACCCGCATTTCCTGAAATACTATAAAAGTTTTTGATCTTTAACCAACTTTTTCCTGTGATTTTTACTAGTTTCTTCTTCTCATATAACTTTTTCTGCTCTTTTACCTACTTTTTTTATGGAAAATCTGATTATTTTCTCAATATTTTTATATTATACTGCTATTTTTATATATATACTGCGCTGAAACCCGCATTTCCTGAACTACTATAAAAGTTTTTGATCTTTAACCAACTTTTTCCTGTGATTTTTCCTAGTTTCTTCTTTTCATATTACTTTTTCTGCTCTTTTACCTACATTTTTCATGGAAAATCTGATTATTTTCTCAATATTTTTATATTCTATATATATAAATATACTGCGCTGAAACCCGCATTTCCTGAACTACTATGAAAGTTTTTGATCTTTAACCAACTTTTTCCTGTGATTTTTACTAGTTTCTTCTCTTCATATAACTTTTTCTGCTCTTTTACCTACTTTTTTTCATGGAAAATCTGATTATTTTCTCAATATTTTTAATATTATACTGCTATTTTTATATATATATACTGCGCTGAAACCCGCATTTCCTGAACTACTATGGAAGTTTTTGATCTTTAACCGACTTTTTCCTGTGATTTTTACTAGTTTCTTCTTTTCATACAACTTTTTCTGCTCTTTTACCTACATTTTTCATGGAAAATCTGATTATTTTCTCAATATTTTTATATTATACTGCTATTTTTATATATATACTGCGCTGAAACCCGCATTTCCTGAACTACTATAAAAGTTTTTGATCTTTAACCAACTTTTTCCTGTGATTTTTACTAGTTTCTTCTTTTCATATAACTTTTTCTGCTCTTTTACCTACTTTTTTCATGGAAAATCTGATTATTTTCTCAATATTTTTATATTATACTGCTATTTTTATATATATACACTGCGCTGAAACCCGCATTTCCTGAACTACTATGAAAGTTTTTGATCTTTAACCGACTTTTTCCTGTGATTTTTACTAGTTTCTTCTTTTCATATAACTTTTTCTGCTCTTTTATTTACATTTTTCATGGAAAATCTGATTATTTTCTCAATACTTTTATATTATATATATATATATATACTGCGCTGAAACCCCGCATTTCCTGAACTACTATGAAAGTTTTTGATCTTTAACCGACTTTTGTCCTGTGATTTTTACTAGTTTCTTCTTTTCATATACTTTTTCTGCTCTTGTACCTACTTTTTTCATGGAAAATCTGATTATTTTCTCAATATTTTTATATTATATATATATATGCATACTGCGCTGAAACCCGCATTTCCTGAACTACTATGAAAGTTTTTGATATTTAACTTTTTCCTGTGATTTTTACTAGTTTCTTCTTTTCATATAACTTTTTCTGCTCTTTTACCTACTTTTTTCATGGAAAATCTGATTATTTTCTCAATATTTTTATATTATATATATATACATACTGCGCTGAAACCCGCATTTCCTGAACTACTATGAAAGTTTTTGATCTTTAACCGACTTTTTCCTATGATTTTTACTAGTTTCTTCTTTTCATATAACTTTTTCTGCTCTTTTACCTACTTTTTTCATGGAAAATCTGATTATTTTCTCAATATTTTTATATTATATATATATATGCATACTGCGCTGAAACCCGCATTTCCTGAACTACTATGAAAGTTTTTGATCTTTAACCGACTTTTTCCTGTGATTTTTACTAGTTTCTTCTTTTCATATAACTTTTTCTGCTCTTTTACTTACTTTTTTCATGGAAAATCTGATTATTTTCTCAATATTTTTATATTATATATATATATATGCATACTGCGCTGAAACCCGCATTTCCTGAACTACTATGAAAGTTTTTGATCTTTACCGACTTTTTCCTGTGATTTTTACTAGTTTCTTCTTTTCATATAACTTTTTCTGCTCTTTTACCTACTTTTTTCATGGAAAATCTGATTATTTTCTCAATATTTTTATATTATACTGCTATTTTTATATATATACTGCGCTTAACCCCGCATTTCCTGAACTACTATGAACGTTTTTGATCTTTAACCGACTTTTTCCTGTGATTTTTACTAGTTTCTTCTTTTCATATAACTTTTTCTGCTCTTTACCTACTTTTTTCATGGAAAATCTGATTATTTTCTCAATATTTTTATATTATATATATATATACATACTGCGCTGAAACCCGCATTTCCTGAACTACTATGAAAGTTTTTGATCTTTAACCGACTTTTCCTGTGATTTTTACTAGTTTTCTTCTTTTCATATAACTTTTTCTGCTCTTTTACCTACTTTTTTCATGGAAAATCTGATTATTTTCTCAATATTTTTATATTATATATATATATACATACTGCGCTGAAACCCGCATTTCCTGAACTACTATGAAGTTTTTGATCTTTAACCGACTTTTTCCTATGATTTTTACTAGTTTCTTCTTTTCATATAACTTTTTCTGCTCTTTTACCTACTTTTTTCATGGAAAATCTGATTATTTTCTCAATATTTTTCTATTATATATATATATATGCATACTGCGCTGAAACCCGCATTTCCTGAACTACTATGAAAGTTTTTGATCTTTAACCGACTTTTTCCTATGATTTTTACTTGTTTCTTCTTTTCATATAACTTTTTCTGCTCTTTTACCTACTTTTTTCATGGAAAATCTGATTATTTTCTCAATATTTTTATATTATATATATATATGCATACTGCGCTGAAACCCGCATTTCCTGAACTACTATGAAAGTTTTTTGATCTTTAACCGACTTTTTCCTGTGATTTTTACTAGTTTCTTCTTTTCATATAACTTTTTCTGTTCTTTTACCTACTTTTTTCATGGAAAATCTGATTATTTTCTCAATATTTTTATATTATATATATATATACATACTGCGCTGAAACCCGCATTTCCTGAACTACTATGAAAGTTTTTGATCTTTAACCGACTTTTTCCTGTGATTTTTACTAGTTTCTTCTTTTCATATAACTTTTTCTGCTCTTTACCTACTTTTTTCATGGAAAATCTGATTATTTTCTCAATATTCTTATATTATATATATATATACATACTGCGCTGAAACCCGCATTTCCTGAACTACTATGAAAGTTTTTGATCTTTAACCGACTTTTTCCTATGATTTTTACTAGTTTCTTCTTTTCATATAACTTTTTCTGCTCTTTTACCTACTTTTTTCATGGAAAATCTGATTATTTTCTCAATATTTTTATATTATATATATATATGCATACTGCGCTGAAACCCGCATTTCCTGAACTACTATGAAAGTTTTTGATCTTTAACCGACTTTTTCCTGTGATTTTTACTAGTTTCTTCTTTTCATATAACTTTTTCTGCTCTTTTACCTACTTTTTTCATGGAAAATCTGATTATTTTCTCAATATTTTTATATTATATATATATACATACATACTGCGCTGAAACCCGCATTTCCTGAACTACTATGAAAGTTTTTGATCTTTAACCGACTTTTTCCTGTGATTTTTACTAGTTTCTTCTTTTCATATAACTTTTTCTGCTCTTTTACCTACTTTTTTGATGGAAAATCTGATTATTTTCTCAATATTTTTATATTATATATATATATTATGCGCTGAAACCAGCATTTCCTGAACTACTATGAAAGTTTTTGATCTTTAACCGACTTTTTCCTGTGATTTTTACTAGTTTCTTCTTTTCATATAACTTTTTTCTGCTCTTTTACCTACTTTTTTCATGGAAAATCTGATTATTTTCTCAATATTTTTATATTATATATATATATACATACTGCGCTGAAACCCGCATTTCCTGAACTACTATGAAAGTTTTTGATCCTTACCGACTTTTTCCTGTGATTTTTACTAGTTTCTTCTTTTCATATAACTTTTTCTGCTCTTTTACCTACTTTTTTCATGGAAAATCTGATTATTTTCTCAATATTTTTATATTATACTGCTATTTTTATATATATACTGCGCTGAAACCCGCATTTCCTGAACTACTATGAAAGTTTTTGATCTTTAACCGACTTTTTCCTGTGATTTTTACTAGTTTCTTCTTTTCATATAACTTTTTCTGCTCTTTTGCCTACTTTTTTCATGGAAAATCTGATTATTTTCTCAATATTTTTATATTATATATATATATACATACTTCGCTGAAACCCGCATTTCCTGAACTACTATGAAAGTTTTTGATCTTTAACCGACATTTTCCTGTGATTTTTACTAGTTTCTTCTTTTCATATAACTTTTTCTGCTCTTTTACCTACTTTTTTCATGGAAAATCTGATTATTTTCTCAATATTTTTATATTATATATATATATACTGCGCTGAAACCCGCATTTCCTGAACTACTATGAAAGTTTTCGATCTTTAACCGACTTTTTCCTGTGATTTTTACTAGTTTTTTCTTTTCATATAACTTTTTCTGCTCTTTTACCTACTTTTTTTCATGGAAAATCTGATTATTTTCTCAATATTTTGATATAATATATATATATATATATATATACTGCGCTGAAACCCGCATTTCCTGAACTACTATGAAAGTTTTTGATCTTTAACCGACTTTTTCCTGTGATTTTTACTAGTTTCTTCTTTTTATATAAATTATCTGCTCTTTTACCTACTTTTTTCATGAAAAATATGATTATTTTCTCAATATTTTTGTATAATATATATATATACATACTGCGCTGAAACCCGCATTTCCTGAACTACTATGCAAAATTTTTGATCTTTAACCGACTTTTTCCTGTGATTTTTACTAGTTTCTTCTTTTCATATAACTTTTTCTGCTCTTTTCCCTACTTTTTTCATGGAAAATCTGATTATTTTCTCAATATTTTTGTATTATATATATATATACATACTGCGCTGAAACCCGCATTTCCTGAACTACTATGAACGTTTTTGATCTTTAACCGACTTTTTCCTGTGATTTTTACTAGTTTCTTCTTTTCATATAACTTTTTCTGCTCTTTTACCTACTTTTTTCATGGAAAATCTGATTATTTTCTCAATATTTTTGTATTATATATATATATACATACTGCGCTGAAACCTGCATTTCCTGAACTACTATGAAAGTTTTTGATCTTTAACCGACTTTTTCCTGTGATTTTTACTAGTTTCTTCTTTTCATATAACTTTTTCTGCTCTTTTACCTACTTTTTTCATGGAAAATCTGATTATTTTCTCAATATTTTTATATTATACTGCTATTTTTATATATATACTGCGCTTAAGCCCGCATTTCCTGAACTACTATGAACGTTTTTGATCTTTAACCGACTTTTTCCTGTGATTTTTACTAGTTTCTTCTTTTCATATAACTTTTTCTGCGCTTTTTACCTACTTTTTTCATGGAAAATCTGATTATTTTCTCAATATTTTATATTATATATATATATATACATACTGCGCTAAACCCGCATTTCCTGAACTACTATGAAAGTTTTTCATCTTCAACCAACTTTTTCCTGTGATTTTTACTAGTTTCTTCTTTTCATATAACTTTTTCTGCTCTTTTACCTACTTTTTTCATGGAAAATCTGATTATTTTCTCAATATTTTTATATTATACTGCTATTATCATATATATACTGCGCTGAAACCCGCATTTCCTGAACTACTATGTAAGTTTTTGATCTTTAACCGACTTTTTCCTGTGATTTTTACTAGTTTCTTCTTTTCATATAACTTTTTCTGCTCTTTTACCTACTTTTTTCATGGAAAATCTGATTATTTTCTCAATATTTTTATATTATATATATATATACATACTGCGCTGAACCCCGCATTTCCTGAACTACTATGAACGTTTTTGATCTTTAACCGACTTTTTCTTGTGATTTTTACTAGTTTCTTCTTTTCATATAACTTTTTCTGCTCTTTTACCTACTTTTTTCATTGAAAATCTGATTATTTTCTCAATATTTTTATATTAGATATATATATACTGCGCTAAACCCGCATTTCCTGAACTACTATGAAAGTTTTTCATCTTTAACCAACTTTTTCCTGTGATTTTTACTAGTTTCTTCTTTTCATATAACTTTTTCTGCTCTTTTACCTACTTTTTTCATGGAAAATCTGATTATTTTCTCAATATTTTTATATTATACTGCTATTTTTATATATATACTGCGCTTAAACCCGCATTTCTACTATGAACGTTTTTGATCTTTAACCGACTTTTTCCTGTGATTTTTACTAGTTTCTTCTTTTCATATAACTTTTTCTGCTCTTTTACCTACTTTTTTCATGGAAAATCTGATTATTTTCTCAATATTTTTATATTATACTGCTATTTTTATATATATACTGCGCTGAAACCCGCATTTCCTGAACTACTATGAAAGTTTTTGATCTTTAACCGACTTTTTCCCGTGATTTATACTAGTTTCTTCTTTTCATATAACTTTTTCTGCTCTTTTACCTACTTTTTTCATTTAAAATCTGATTATTTTCTCAATATTTTTATATTATATATATATATACATACTGCGCTAAACCCGCATTTCCTGAACTACTATGAAAGTTTTTGATCTTTAACCGACTTTTTCCTGTGATTTTTACTAGTTTCTTCTTTTCATATAACTTTTTCTGCTCTTTTACCTACTTTTTCATGGAAAATCTGATTATTTTCTCAATATTTTTATATTATATATATATACATACTGCGCTGAACCCCGCATTTCCTGAACTACTATGAACGTTTTTGATCTTTAACCGACTTTTTCTTGTGATTTTTACTAGTTTCTTCTTTTCATATAACTTTTTCTGCTCTTTTACCTACTTTTTTCATTGAAAATCTGATTATTTTCTCAATATTTTTATATTAGATATATATATATACAGCGCTAAACCCGCATTTCCTGAACTACTATGAAAGTTTTTCATCTTTAACCAACTTTTTCCTGTGATTTTTACTAGTTTCTTCTTTTCATATAACTTTTTCTGCTCTTTTACCTACTTTTTCCATGGAAAATCTGATTATTTTCTCAATATTTTTATATTATACTGCTATTTTTATATATATACTGCGCTTAAGCCCGCATTTCCTGAACTACTATGAACGTTTTTGATCTTTAACCGACTTTTTCCTGTGATTTTTACTAGTTTCTTCTTTTCATATAACTTTTTCTGCTCTTTTACCTACTTTTTTAATGGAAAATCTGATTATTTTCTCAATATTTTTATATTATATATATATATATACTGCGCTGAAACCCGCATTTCCTGAACTACTATGAAAGTTTTTGATCTTTAACCGACTTTTTCCCGTGATTTATACTAGTTTCTTCTTTTCATATAACTTTTTCTGCTCTTTTACCTACTTTTTTCATTTAAAATCTGATTATTTTCTCAATATTTTTATATTATATAAATATATACATACTGCGCTGAAACCCGCATTTCCTGAACTACTATGAAAGTTTTTGATCTTTAACCGACTTTTTCCTGTGATTTTTACTAGTTTCTTCTTTTCATATAACTTTTTCTGCTCTTTTACCTACTTTTTTCATGGAAAATCTGATTATTTTCTCAATATTTTTGTATTATATATATATATACATACTGCGCTGAAACCCGCATTTCCTGAACTACTATGCACAATTTTTGATCTTTAACCGACTTTTTCCTGTGATTTTTACTAGTTTCTTCTTTTCATATAACTTTTTCTGCTCTTTTACCTACTTTTTTCATTTAAAATCTGATTATTTTCTCAATATTTTTATATTATATATATATATATACATACTGCGCTGAAACCCGCATTTCCTGAACTACTATGAAAGTTTTTGATCTTTAACCGACTTTTTCCTGTGATTTTTACTAGTTTCTTCTTTTCATATAACTTTTTCTGCTCTTTTACCTACTTTTTTCATGGAAAATCTGATTATTTTCTCAATATTTTTATATTATACTGCTATTTTTTATATATATACTGCGCTTAAGCCCGCATTTCCTGAACTACTATGAACGTTTTTGATCTTTAACCGACTTTTTCCTGTGATTTTTACTAGTTTCTTCTTTTCATATAACTTTTTCTGCTCTTTTACCTACTTTTTTCATGGAAAATCTGATTATTTTCTCAATATTTTTATATTATATATATATATATACATACTGCGCTAAACCCGCATTTCCTGAACTACTATGAAAGTTTTTCATCTTCAACCAACTTTTTCCTGTGATTTTTACTAGTTTCTTCTTTTCATATAACTTTTTCTGCTCTTTTACCTACTTTTTTCATGGAAAATCTGATTATTTTCTCAATATTTTTATTTTATATATAAATATACATACTGCGCTGAAACCCGCATTTCCTGAACTACTATGAAAGTTTTTGAATTTTAACCGACTTTTTCCTGTGATTTTTACTAGTTTCTTCTTTTCATATAACTTTTTCTGCTCTTTTACCTACTTTTTTCATGGAAAATCTGATTATTTTCTCAATATTTTTATATTATATATATATATACATACTGCGCTGAACCCCGCATTTCCTGAACTACTATGAACGTTTTTGATCTTTAACCGACTTTTTCTTGTGATTTTTACTAGTTTCTTCTTTTCATATAACTTTTTCTGCTCTTTTACCTACTTTTTTCATTGAAAATCTGATTATTTTCTCAATATTTTTATATTAGATATATATATATACATACTGCGCTGAAACCCGCATTTCCTGAACTACTATGAAAGTTTTTCATCTTTAACCAACTTTTTTCTGTGATTTTTACTAGTTTCTTCTTTTCATATAACTTTTTCTGCTCTTTTACCTACTTTTTTCATGGAAAATCTGATTATTTTCTCAATATTTTTATATTATACTGCTATTTTTATATATATACTGCGCTTAAACCCGCATTTCTACTATGAACGTTTTTGATCTTTAACCGACTTTTTCCTGTGATTTTTACTAGTTTCTTCTTTTCATATAACTTTTTCTGCTCTTTAACCTACTTTTTTCATGGAAAATCTGATTATTTTCTCAATATTTTTATATTATATATATATATACTGCGCTGAAACCCGCATTTCCTGAACTACTATGAAAGTTTTTGATCTTTAAGCGACTTTTTCCCGTGATTTATACTAGTTTCTACTTTTCATATAACTTTTTCTGCTCTTTTACCTACTTTTTTCATTTAAAATCTGATTATTTTCTCAATATTTTTATATTATATATATATATATATATACATACTGCGCTGAAACCCGCATTTCCTGAACTACTATGAAAGTTTTTGATCTTTAACCGACTTTTTCCTGTGATTTTTACTAGTTTCTTCTTTTCATATAACTTTTTCTGCTCTTTTACCTACTTTTTTCATGGAAAATCTGATTATTTTCTCAATATTTTTATATTATACTGCTATTTTTATATATATACTGCGCTTAAACCCGCATTTCTACTATGAACGTTTTTGATCTTTAACCGACTTTTTCCTGTGATTTTTACTAGTTTCTTCTTTTCATATAACTTTTTCTGCTCTTTTACCTACTTTTTTCATGGAAAATCTGATTATTTTCTCAATATTTTTATATTATATATATATATATACTGCGCTGAAACCCGCATTTCCTGAACTACTATGAAAGTTTTTGATCTTTAACCGACTTTTTCCCGTGATTTATACTAGTTTCTTCTTTTCATATAACTTTTTCTGCTCTTTTACCTACTTTTTTCATTTAAAATCTGATTATTTTCTCAATATTTTTATATTATATATATATATACATACTGCGCTGAAACCCGCATTTCCTGAACTACTATGAAAGTTTTTGATCTTTAACCGACTTTTTCCTGTGATTTTTACTAGTTTCTTCTTTTTCATATAACTTTTTCTGCTCTTTTACCTACTTTTTTCATGGAAAATCTGATTATTTTCTCAATATTTTTATATTATATATATATATATACTGCGCTGAAACCCGCATTTCCTGAACTACTATGAAAGTTTTTGATCTTTAACCGACTTTTTCCCGTGATTCATACTAGTTTCTTCTTTTCATATAACTTTTTCTGCTCTTTTACCTACTTTTTCATTTAAAATCTGATTATTTTCTCAATATTTTTATATTATATATATATATACATACTGCGCTGAAACCCGCATTTCCTGAACTACTATGAAAGTTTTTGATCTTTAACCGACTTTTTCCTGTGATTTTTACTAGTTTCTTCTTTTCATATAACTTTTTCTGCTCTTTTACCTACTTTTTTCATGGAAAATCTGATTATTTTCTCAATATTTTTATATTATATATATATATATATATATACTGCGCTAAGCCCGCATTTCCTGAACTACTATGAACGTTTTTCATCTTTAACCAACTTTTTCCTGTGATTTTTACTAGTTTCTTCTTTTCATATAACTTTTTCTGCTCTTTTACTCACTTTTTTCATGGAAAATCTGATTATTTTCTCAATATTTTTATATTATACTGCTATTTTTATATATATACTGCGCTTAAGCCCGCATTTCCTGAACTACTATGAACGTTTTTGATCTATAACCGACTTTTTCCTGTGATTTTTACTAGTTTCTTCTTTTCATATAACTTTTTCTGCTCTTTTACCTACTTTTTTCATGGAAAATCTGATTATTTTCTCAATATTTTTCTATTATATATATATATACATACTGCGCTAAACCCGCATTTCATGAACTACTATGAAAGTTTTTTATCTTCAACCAACTTTTTCCTGTGATTTTTACTAGTTTCTTCTTTTCATATAACTTTTTCTGCTCTTTTACCTACTTTTTTCATGGAAAATCTGATTATTTTCTCAATATTTTTATTTTATATATATATATATACATACTGCGCTGAAACCCGCATTTCCTGAACTACTATGAACGTTTTTGATCTTTAACCGACTTTTTCCTGTGATTTTTACTAGTTTTTTCTTTTCATATAACTTTTTCTGCTCTTTTACCTAATTTTTTCATGGAAAATCTGATTATTTTCTCAATATTTTTATATTATACTGCTATTTTTATATATATACTGCGCTTAAACCCGCATTTCCTGAACTACTATGAAAGTTTTTGATCTTTAACCGACTTTTTCCTGTGATTTTTACTAGTTTCATCTTTTCATATAACTTTTTCTGCTCTTGTACCTACTTTTTTCATGGAAAATCTGATTATTTTCTCAATATTTTTATATTATATATATATATATACTGCGCTAAACCCGCATTTCCTGAACTATTATGAAAGTTTTTCATCTTTAACCAACTTTTTCCTGTGATTTTTACTAGTTTCTTCTTTTTATATAACTTTTTCTGCTCTTTTACCTACTTTTTTCATGGAAAATCAGATTATTTTCTCAATATTTTTATAATATACTGCTATTTTTATATATATACTGCGCTTAAACCCGCATTTCCTGAACTACTATGAAAGTTTTTGATCTTTAACCGACTTTTTCCTGTGATTTTTACTAGTTTCTTCTTTTCATATAACTTTTTCTGCTCTTTTACCTACTTTTTTCATGGAAAATCTGATTATTTTCTCAATATTTTTATATTATATATATATATATATATAAAGCGCTAAACCCGCATTTCCTGAACTACTATGAAAGTTTTTCATCTTTAACCAACTTTTTCCTGTGATTTTTACTAGTTTCTTCTTTTCATATAACTTTTTCTGCTCTTTTACCTACTTTTTTCATGGAAAATCTGATTATTTTCTCAATATTTTTATATTGTACTGCTATTTTTATATATATATACTGCGCTAAACCCGCATTTCCTGAACTACTATGAAAGTTTTTCATCTTTAACCAACTTTTTCCTGTGATTTTTACTAGTTTCTTCTTTTCATATAACTTTTTCTGCTCTTTTACCTACTTTTTTCATGGAAAATCTGATTATTTTCTCAATATTTTTATATTATATATATATATATATACTGCGCTGAAACCCGCATTTTCTGAACTACTATGAAAGTTTTTCATCTTTAACCAACTTTTTCCTGTGATGTTAACTAGTTTCTTCTTTTCATATAACTTTTTCTGCTCTTTTACCTACTTTTTTCATGGAAAATCTGATTATTTTCTCAATATTTTTATATTATATATATATATATATACTGCGCTGAAACCCGCATTTACTGAACTTCTATGAAAGTTTTTGATCTTTAACCGACTTTTTCCTGTGATTTTTACTAGTTTCTTCTTTTCATATAACTTTTTCTGCTCTTTTACCTACTTTTTTCATGGAAAATCTGATTATTTTCTCAATATTTATATATATATATATATATATATATATATATATATATATATAAAGCGCTAAACCCGCATTTCCTGAACTACAATGAAAGTTTTTCATCTTTAACCAACTTTTTCCTGTGATTTTTACTAGTTTCTTCTTTTCATATAACTTTTTCTGCTCTTTTACCTACTTTTTTCATGGAAAATCTGATTATTTTCTCAATATTTTTATATTGTACTGCTATTTTTATATATATACTGCGCTTAAACCCGCATTTCCTGAACTACTATGAACGTTTTTGATCTTTAACCGACTTTTTCCTGTGATTTTTACTAGTTTCTTCTTTTCATAAAACTTTTTCTGCTCTTTTACCTACTTTTTCATGGAAAATCTGATTATTTTCTCAATATTTTATATTATACTGCTATTTTTATATATATACTGCGCTTAAACCCGCATTTCCTGAACTACTATGAACGTTTTTGATCTTTAACCGACTTTTTCCTGTGATTTTTACTAGTTTCTTCTTTTCATATAACTTTTTCTGCTCTTTTATCTACTTTTTTCATGGAAAATCTGATTATTTTCTCAATATTTTTATATTATATATATATATATATCTATAAAGCGCTAAGCCCGCATTTCCTGAACTACTATGAAAGTTTTTCATCTTTAACCAACTTTTTCCTGTGATTTTTACTAGTTTCTTCTTTTCATATAACTTTTTCTGCTCTTTTACCTACTTTTTTCATGGAAAATCTGATTATTTTCTCAATATTTTTATATTATATATATATATATATATATATATATAAAGCGCTAAACCCGCATTTCCTGAACTACTATGAAAGTTGTTCATCTTTAACCGACTTTTTCCTGTGATTTTTACTAGTTTCTTCTTTTCATATAACTTTTTCTGCTCTTTTACCTACTTTTTTCATGGAAAATCTGATTATTTTCTCAATATTTTATATTATACTGCTATTTTTATATATATACTGCGCTTAAACCCGCATTTCCTGAACTACTATGAACGTTTTTGATCTTTAACCGACTTTTTCCTGTGATTTTTACTAGTTTCTTCTTTTCATATAACTTTTTCTGCTCTTTTACCTACTTTTTTCATGGAAAATCTGATTATTTTCTCAATATTTTTATATTATATATATATATATACTGCGCTGAAACCCGCATTTCCTGAACTACTATGAAAGTTTTTGATCTTTAACCGACTTTTTCCTGTGATTTTTACTAGTTTCTTCTTTTCATATAACTTTTTCTGCTCTTTTACCTACTTTTTTCATGGAAAATCTGATTATTTTCTCAATATTTTTATATTATATATATATATATATATATATATATATGTACTGCGCTAAACCCGCATTTCCTGAACTACTATGAGAGTTTTTCATCTTTAACCAACTTTTTCCTGTGATTTTTACTAGTTTCTTCTTTTCATATAACTTTTTCTGCTCTTTTACCTACTTTTTTCATGGAAAATCTGATTCTTTTCTCAATATTTTTATATTATACTGCTATTTTTATATATATACTGCGCTAAACCCGCATTTCCTGAACTACTATGAAAGTTTTTCATCTTTAACCAACTTTTTCCTGTGATTTTTACTAGTTTCTTCTTTTCATATAACTTTTTCTGCTCTTTTACCTACTTTTTTCATGGAAAATCTGATTATTTTCTCAATATTTTTATATTATATATATATATATATATATATATAAATACTGCGCTGAAACCCGCATTTCCTGAACTACTATGAAAGTTTTTGATCTTTAACCGACTTTTTCCTGTGATTTTTACTAGTTTCTTCTTTTCATATAACTTTTTCTGCTCTTTTACCTACTTTTATCATGGAAAATCTGATTATTTTCTCAATATTTTTATATTATACTGCTATTTTTATATATATACTGCGCTTAAACCCGCATTTCCTGAACTGCTATGAACGTTTTTGATCTTTAACCGACTTTTTCCTGTGATTTTTACTAGTTTCTTCTTTTCATATAACTTTTTCTGCTCTTTTACCTACTTTTTTCATGGAAAATCTGATTATTTTCTCAATATTTTTAT
>CAKAIZ010000331.1:0-21918 GCA_916610145.1 Eristalis arbustorum | reverse complement strand
TTTTTCCATCCCAGAGTCTCAGAGTCAATGGGTACATGCACGATAACATCTCCACGCGTGTGGGTTGGAAGATGAGCTATGGAAGATGAGCTATGAGCTATGGTGCCCTACTACTCAACGCCAACTTTTTCCATCCCAGAGTCTTAGAGTCAGTGGCTACATGCACGATAACATCTCCACGCGTGTGGGTTGGAAGATGAGCTATGAGCTATGGTGCCCTACTAATCACCGCCAACTTTTTCCATCCCAGAGTCTCAGAGTCAATGGGTACATGCACGATAACATCTCCACGCGTGTGGGTTGGAAGATGAGCTATGGAAGATGAGCTATGAGCTATGGTGCCCTACTAATCACCGCCAACTTTTTCCATCCCAGAGTCTTAGAGTCAGTGGCTACATGCACGATAACATCTCCACGCGTGTGGGTTGGAAGATGAGCTATGAGCTATGGTGCCCTACTAATCACCGCCAACTTTTTCCATCCCAGAGTCTCAGAGTCAATGGGTACATGCACGATAACATCACCACCCGTGTGGGTTGGAAGATGAGCTATGGAAACCTTCAAAATTGCCCTACTAATCACCGCCAACTTTTTCCATCCCAGAGTCTTAGAGTCAGTGGGTACATGTACGATAACATCTCCACCCGTGTGGGTTGGAAGATGAGCTATGGAAACCTTCAAAATTGCCCTACTGACCACGGCTAACTTTTTCCATCCGAGAGTCTTAGAGTCAATAGGTACATGCACGATAACATCTCCACGCGTGTGGGTTGGAAGATGAGCTATGGAAAATGAGCTATGGAAGATGAGCTATGAGCTATGGTGCCCTACTAATCACCGCCAACTTTTTCCATCCCAGAGTCTTAGAGTCAATGGGTACATGCACGATAACATCTCCACGCGTGTGGGTTGGAAAATGAGCTATGGAAGATGAGCTATGAGCTATGGTGCCCTACTAATCACCGCCAACTTTTTCCATCCCAGAGTCTCAGAGTCAATGGGTACATGCACGATAACATCTCCACGCGTGTGGGTTGGAAGATGAGCTATGGAAGATGAGCTATGAGCTATGGTGCCCTACTAATCACCGCCAACTTTTTCCATCCCAGAGTCTCAGAGTCAATGGGTACATGCACGATAACATCTCCACGCGTGTGGGTTGGAAGATGAGCTATGGAAACCTTCAAAATTGCCCTACTGACCACGGCCAACTTTTTCCATCCCAGAGTCTTAGAGTCAATAGGTACATGCACGATAACATCTCCACGCGTGTGGGTTGGAAGATGAGCTATGGAAACCTTCAAAATTGCCCTACTGACCACGGCCAACTTTTTCCATCCCAGAGTCTTAGAGTCAGTAGGTACATGCACGATAACATCTCCACGCGTGTGGGTTGGAAGATGAGCTATGGAAACCTTCAAAATTGCCCTACTGACCACGGCCAACTTTTTTCCATCCGAGAGTCTTAGAGTCAATAGGTACATGCACGATAACATCTCCACGCGTGTGGGTTGGAAGATGAGCTATGGAAGATGAGCTATGAGCTATGGTGCCCTACTAATCACCGCCAACTTTTTCCATCCCAGAGTCTTAGAGTCAATGGGTACATGCACGATAACATCTCCACGCGTGTGGGTTTGAAGATGAGCTATGGAAACCTTCAAAATTGCCCTACTAATCACCGCCAACTTTTTCCATCCCAGAGTCTCAGAGTCAATGGGTACATGCACGATAACATCTCCACGCGTGTGGGTTGGAAGATGAGCTATGGAAGATGAGCTATGAGCTATGGTGCCCTACTAATCACCGCCAACTTTTTCCATCCCAGAGTCTCAGAGTCAATGGGTACATGCACGATAACATCTCCACGCGTGTGGGTTGGAAGATGAGCTATGGAAACCTTCAAAATTGCCCTACTGACCACGGCCAACTTTTTCCATCCCAGAGTCTTAGAGTCAATAGGTACATGCACGATAACATCTCCACGCGTGTGGGTTGGAAGATGAGCTATGGAAACCTTCAAAATTGCCCTACTGACCACGGCCAACTTTTTCCATCCCAGAGTCTTAGAGTCAGTAGGTACATGCACGATAACATCTCCACGCGTGTGGGTTGGAAGATGAGCTATGGAAAATGAGCTATGGAAGATGAGCTATGAGCTATGGTGCCCTACTAATCACCGCCAACTTTTTCCATCCCAGAGTCTTAGAGTCAATGGGTACATGCACGATAACATCTCCACGCGTGTGGGTTGGAAGATGAGCTATGGAAACCTTCAAAATTGCCCTACTAATCACCGCCAACTTTTTCCATCCCAGAGTCTTAGAGTCAATGGGTACATGCACGATAACATCTCCACGCGTGTGGGTTGGAAGATGAGCTATGGAAACCTTCAAAATTGCCCTACTAATCACCGCCAACTTTTTCCATCCCAGAGTCTCAGAGTCAATGGGTACATGCACGATAACATCTCCACGCGTGTGGGTTGGAAGATGAGCTATGGAAACCTTCAAAATTGCCCTACTGACCACGGCCAACTTTTTCCATCCCAGATTCTAAGAGTCAATAGGTACATGCACGATAACATCTCCACGCGTGTGGGTTGGAAGATGAGCTATGGAAGATGAGCTATGAGCTATGGTGCCCTACTAATCACCGCCAACTTTTTCCATCCCAGAGTCTTAGAGTCAGTGGCTACATGCACGATAACATCTCCACGCGTGTGGGTTGGAAGATGAGCTATGGAAGATGAGCTATGGAAGATGAGCTATGAGCTATGGTGCCCTACTAATCACCGCCAACTTTTTCCATCCCAGAGTCTTAGAGTCAGTGGCTACATGCACGATAACATCTCCACGCGTGTGGGTTGGAAGATGAGCTATGGAAGATGAGATATGGAAGATGAGCTATGAGCTATGGTGCCCTACTAATCACCGCCAACTTTTTCCATCCCAGAGTCTTGGAGTCAATGGGTACATGCACGATAACATCTCCACGCGTGTGGGTTGGAAGATGAGCTATGGAAGATGAGCTATGAGCTATGGTGCCCTACTAATCACCGCCAACTTTTTCCATCCCAGAGTCTTAGAGTCAGTGGGTACATGCACGATAACATCTCCACGCGTGTGGGTTGGAAGATGAGCTATGGAAACCTTCAAAATTGCCCTACTAATCACCGCCAACTTTTTCCATCCCAGAGTCTCAGAGTCAATGGGTACATGCACGAAAACATCTCCACGCGTGTGGTTTGGAAAATGAGCTATGGAAGATGAACTATGAGCTATGGTACCCTACTAATCACCGCCAACTTTTTCCATCCCAGAGTCTCAGAGTCAATGGGTACATGCACGATAACATCTCCACGCGTGTGGGTTGGAAGATGAGCTATGGAAGATGAGCTATGAGCTATGGTGCCCTACTAATCACCGCCAACTTTTTCCATCCCAGAGTCTCAGAGTCAATGGGTACATGCACGATAACATCTCCACGCGTGTGGGTTGGAAAATGAGCTATGGAAGATGAGCTTTGAGCTATGGTGCCCTACTAATCACCGCCAACTTTTGCCATCCCAGAGTCTCAGAGTCAATGGGTACATGCACGATAACATCTCCACGCGTGTGGGTTGGAAGATGAGCTATGGAAGATGAGCTATGAGCTATGGTGCCCTACTAATCACCGCCAACTTTTTCCATCCCAGAGTCTCAGAGTCAATGGGTACATGCACGATAACATCTCCACGCGTGTGGGTTGGAAGATGAGCTATGGAAGATGAGCTATGGAAGATGAGCTATGAGCTATGGTGCCCTACTAATCACCGCCAACTTTTGCCATCCCAGAGTCTCAGAGTCAATGGGTACATGCACGATAATATCTCCACGCGTGTGGGTTGGAAGATGAGCTATGGAAACCTTCAAAATTGCCCTACTGACCACGGCCAACTTTTTCCATCCCAGAGTCTCAGAGTCAATGGGTACATGCACGATAACATCTCCACGCGTGTGGGTTGGAAGATGAGCTATGGAAGATGAGCTATGAGCTATGGTGCCCTACTAATCACCGCCAACTTTTTCCATCCCAGAGTCTTAGAGTCAGTGGGTACATGCACGATAACATCTCCACGCGTGTGGGTTGGAAGATGAGCTATGGAAACCTTCAAAATTGCCCTACTAATCACCACCAACTTTGGGATGGATGGAGTTGGCGGTGATTAGTAGGGCACCATAGCTCATCTTCCATAGCTCATCTTCCATAGCTCATCTTCCAACCCACACGCGTGGAGATGTTATCGTGCATGTACCCATTGACTCTGAGACTCTGGGATGGAAAAAGTTGGCCGTGGTCAGTAGGGCAATTTTTAAGGTTTCCATAGCTCATCTTCCAACCCACACGCGTGGAGATGTTATCGTGCATGTACCCATTGACTCTAAGACTCTGGGATGGAAAAAGTTGGCGGTGATTAGTAGGGCACCATAGCTCATCTTCCATAGCTCATCTTCCATAGCTCATCTTCCAACCCAACACGCGTGGAGATGTTATCGTGCATGTACCCATTGACTCTGAGACTCTGGGATGGAAAAAGTTGGCGGTGATTAGTAGGGCACCATAGCTCATAGCTCATCTTCCATAGCTCATCTTCCATAGCTCATCTTCCAACCCACACGCGTGGAGATGTTATCGTGCATGTACCCATTGACTCTGAGACTCTGGGATGGAAAAAGTTGGCGGTGATTAGTAGGGCACCAAAGCTCATAGCTCATCTTCCATAGCTCATCTTCCAACCCACACGCGTGGAGATGTTATCGTGCATGTACCCATTGACTCTGAGACTCTGGGATGGAAAAAGTTGGCGGTGATTAGTAGGGCACCATAGCTCATAGCTCATCTTCCATAGCTCATCTTCCAACCCACACGCGTGGAGATGTTATCGTGCATGTACCCATTGACTCTGAGACTCTGGGATGGAAAAAGTTGGCGGTGATTAGTAGGGCACCATAGCTCATAGCTCATCTTCCAACCCACACGCGTGGAGATGTTTTCGTGCATGTACCCATTGACTCTGAGACTCTGGGATGGAAAAAGTTGGCGGTGATTAGTAGGGCACCATAGCTCATAGCTCATCTTCCAACCCACCCGCGTGGAGATGTTATCGTGCATGTACCCATTGACTCTGAGACTCTGGGATGGAAAAAGTTGGCGGTGATTAGTAGGGCACCATAGCTCATAGCTCATCTTCCATAGCTCATCTTCCAACCCACACGCGTGGAGATGTTATCGTGCATGTAGCCACTGACTCTAAGACTCTGGGATGGAAAAAGTTGGCGGTGATTAGTAGGGCACCATAGCTCATAGCTCATCTTCCATAGCTCATCTTCCAACCCACACGCGTGGAGATGTTATCGTGCATGTACCCACTGACTCTAAGACTCTGGGATGGAAAAAGTTGGCGGTGATTAGTAGGGCACCATAGCTCATAGCTCATCTTCCATAGCTCATTTTCCAACCCACACGCGTGGAGATGTTTTCGTGCATGTACCCATTGACTCTGAGACTCTGGGATGGAAAAAGTTGGCGGTGATTAGTAGGGCACCATAGCTCATAGCTCATCTTCCAACCCGCACGCGTGGAGATGTTTTCGTGCATGTACCCATTGACTCTGAGACTCTGGGATGGAAAAAGTTGGCGGTGATTAGTAGGGCACCATAGCTCATAGCTCATCTTCCATAGCTCATTTTCCAACCCACACGCGTGGATATGTTTTCGTGCATGTACCCATTGACTCTGAGACTCTGGGATGGAAAAAGTTGGCGGTGATTAGTAGGGCACCATAGCTCATAGCTCATCTTCCATAGCTCATTTTCCAACCCACACGCGTGGAGATGTTTTCGTGCATGTACCCATTGACTCTGAGACTCTGGGATGGAAAAAGTTGGCGGTGATTAGTAGGGCACCATAGCTCATAGCTCATCTTCCAACCCACACGCGTGGAGATGTTATCGTGCATGTACCCATTGACTCTAAGACTCTGGGATGGAAAAAGTTGGCGGTGATTAGTAGGGCACCATAGCTCATAGCTCATCTTCCATAGCTCATCTTCCAACCCACACGCGTGGAGATGTTATCGTGCATGTACCCATTGACTCTGAGACTCTGGGATGGAAAAAGTTGGCGGTGATTAGTAGGGCACCATAGCTCATAGCTCATCTTCCATAGCTCATCTTCCAACCCACACGCGTGGAGATGTTATCGTGCATGTACCCATTGACTCTAAGACTCTGGGATGGAAAAAGTTGGCGGTGGTCAGCAGGGCACCATAGCTCATAGCTCATCTTCCATAGCTCATCTTCCAACCCACATGCGTGGAGATGTTATCGTGCATGTACCCATTGACTCTGAGACTCTGGGATGGAAAAAGTTGGCGGTGATTAGTAGGGCACCATAGCTCATAGCTCATCTTCCATAGCTCATCTTCCATAGCTCATCTTCCAACCCACACGCGTGGAGATGTTATCGTGCATGTACCCATTGACTCTGAGACTCTGGGATGGAAAAAGTTGGCGGTGATTAGTAGGGCACCATAGCTCATAGCTCATCTTCCATAGCTCATCTTCCAACCCACACGCGTGGAGATGTTATCGTGCATGTACCCATTGACTCGGAGACTCTGGGATGGAAAAAGTTGGCGTTGAGTAGCAGGGCACCATAGCTCATAGCTCATCTTCCATAGCTCATTTTCCCAACCCACACGCGTGGAGATGTTTTCGTGCATGTACCCATTGACTCTGAGACTCTGGGATGGAAAAAGTTGGCGGTGATTAGTAGGGCAATTTTGAAGGTTTCCATAGCTCATCTTCCAACCCACACGCGTGGAGATGTTATCGTGCATGTACCCACTGACTCTAAGACTCTGGGTTGGAAGATGAGCTATGGAAGATGAGCTATGAGCTATGGTGCCCTACTAATCACCGCCAACTTTTTCCATCCCAGAGTCTCAGAGTCAATGGGTACATGCACGATAACATCTCCACGCGTGTGGGTTGGAAGATGAGCTATGGAAGATGAGCTATGGAAGATGAGCTATGGAAGATGAGCTATGAGCTATGGTGCCCTACTAATCACCGCCAACTTTTTCCATCCCAGAGTCTCAGAGTCAATGGGTACATGCTCGATAACATCTCCACGCGTGTGGGTTGGAAGATGAGCTATGAGCTATGGTGCCCTACTAATCACCGCCAACTTTTTCCATCCCAGAGTCTTAGAGTCAATGGGTACATGCACGATAACATCTCCACGCGTGTGGGTTGGAAGATGAGCTATGGAAGATGAGCTATGGAAGATGAGCTATGAGCTATGGTGCCCTACTAATCACCGCCAACTTTTTCCATCCCAGAGTCTCAGAGTCAATGGGTACATGCACGATAACATCTCCACGCGTGTGGGTTGGAAAATGAGCTATGAGCTATGGTGCCCTACTACTCAACGCCAACTTTTTCCATCCCAGAGTCTCAGAGTCAATGGGTACATGCACGATAACATCTCCACGCGTGTGGGTTGGAAGATGAGCTATGGAAGATGAGCTATGGAAGATGAGCTATGGAAGATGAGCTATGAGCTATGGTGCCCTACTAATCACCGCCAACTTTTCCATCCCAGAGTCTCAGAGTCAATGGGTACATGCACGATAACATCTCCACGCGTGTGGGTTGGAAGATGAGCTATGAGCTATGGTGCCCTACTAATCACCGCCAACTTTTTCCATCCCAGAGTCTCAGAGTCAATGGGTACATGCACGATAACATCTCCACGCGTGTGGGTTGGAAGATGAGCTATGGAAGATGAGCTATGAGCTATGGTGCCCTACTAATCACCGCCAACTTTTTCCATCCCAGAGTCTTAGAGTCAGTGGCTACATGCACGATAACATCTCCACGCGTGTGGGTTGGAAGATGAGCTATGGAAGATGAGCTATGAGCTATGGTGCCCTACTAATCACCGCCAACTTTTTCCATCCCAGGGTCTTAGAGTCAGTGGGTACATGCACGATAACACCTCCACGCGTGTGGGTTGGAAGATGAGCTATGGAAGATGAGCTATGAGCTATGGTGCCCTACTAATCACCGCCAACTTTTTCCATCCCAGAGTCTTAGAGTCAGTGGCTACATGCACGATAACATCTCCACGCGTGTGGGTTGGAAGATGAGCTATGGAAGATGAGCTATGGAAGATGAGCTATGAGCTATGGTGCCCTACTAATCACCGCCAACTTTTTCCATCCCAGAGTCTCAGAGTCAATGGGTACATGCACGATAACATCTCCACGCGTGTGGGTTGGAAGATGAGCTATGAGCTATGGTGCCCTACTACTCAACGCCAACTTTTTCCATCCCAGAGTCTCAGAGTCAATGGGTACATGCACGATAACATCTCCACGCGTGTGGGTTGGAAGATGAGCTAAGAGCTATGGTGCCCTACTAATCACCGCCAACTTTTTCCATCCCAGAGTCTCAGAGTCAATGGGTACATGCACGATAACATCTCCACGCGTGTGGGTTGGAAGATGAGCTATGGAAGATGAGCTATGGAAGATGAGCTATGAGCTATGGTGCCCTACTAATCACCGCCAACTTTTTCCATCCCAGAGTCTTAGAGTCAGTGGGTACATGCACGATAACATCTCCACGCGTGTGGGTTGGAAGATGAGCTATGGAAGATGAGCTATGAGCTATGGTGCCCTACTAATCACCGCCAACTTTTTCCATCCCAGAGTCTTAGAGTCAGTGGGTACATGCACGATAACATCTCCAACGCGTGTGGGTTGGAAGATGAGCTATGGAAGATGAGCTATGAGCTATGGTGCCCTATTAATCACCGCCAACTTTTTCCATCCCAGAGTCTTAGAGTCAGTGGCTACATGCACGATAACATCTCCACGCGTGTGGGTTGGAAGATGAGCTATGGAAGATGAGCTATGAGCTATGGTGCCCTACTAATCACCGCCAACTTTTTCCATCCCAGAGTCTTAGAGTCAGTGGGTACATGCACGATAACATCTCCACGCGTGTGGGTTGGAAAATGAGCTATGGAAGATGAGCTATGAGCTATGGTGCCCTACTAATCACCGCCAACTTTTTCCATCCCAGAGTCTCAGAGTCAATGGGTACATGCACGATAACATCACCGCCCGTGTGGATTGGAAGATGAGCTATGGAAGCGTTCAAAATTGCCCTACTGACCACCGCCAACTTTTTCCATCCCAGAGTCTCAGAGTCAATGGGTACATGCACGATAACATCTCCACGCGTGTGGGTTGGAAGATGAGCTATGGAAACCGTCTCAGAGTCAATGGGTACATGCACGATAATATCTCAACGCGTGTGGGTTGGAAGATGAGCTATGGAAACCTTCAAAATTGCCCTACTAATCACCGCCAACTTTTTCCATCCCAGAGTCTTAGAGTCAATGGGTACATGCACGATAACATCTCCACGCGTGTGGGTTGGAAGATGAGCTATGGAAGATGAGCTATGGAAGTTGAGCTATGGAAGATGAGCTATGAGCTATGGTGCCCTACTAATCACCGCCAACTTTTTCCATCCGAGAGTCTTAGAGTCAATAGGTACATGCACGATAACATCTCCACGCGTGTGGGTTGGAAGATGAGCTATGGAAACCTTCAAAATTGCCCTACTAATCACCGCCAACTTTTTCCATCCCAGAGTCTCAGAGTCAATGGGTACATGCACGATAACATCTCCACGCGTGTGGGTTGGAAGATGAGCTATGGAAACCTTCAAAATTGCCCTACTAATCACCGCCAACTTTTTCCATCCCAGAGTCTTAGAGTCAGTGGGTACATGCACGATAACATCTCCACGCGTGTGGGTTGGAAGATGAGCTATGGAAGATGAGCTATGAGCTATGGTGCCCTACTAATCACCGCCAACTTTTTCCATCCCAGAGTCTTAGAGTCAGTGGGTACATGCACGATAACATCTCCACGCGTGTGGGTTGGAAAATGAGCTATGGAAGATGAGCTATGAGCTATGGTGCCCTACTAATCACCGCCAACTTTTTCCATCCCAGAGTCTTAGAGTCAATGGGTACATGCACGATAACATCTCCACGCGTGTGGGTTGGAAGATGAGCTATGGAAACCTTCAAAATTGCCCTACTAATCACCGCCAACTTTTTCCATCCCAGAGTCTCAGAGTCAATGGGTACATGCACGATAATATCTCCACGCGTGTGGGTTGGAAGATGAGCTATGGAAACCTTCAAAATTGCCCTACTGACCACGGCCAACTTTTTCCATCCCAGATTCTTAGAGTCAATAGGTACATGCACGATAACATCTCCACGCGTGTGGGTTGGAAAATGAGCTATGGAAGATGAGCTATGAGCTATGGTGCCCTACTAATCACCGCCAACTTTTTCCATCCCAGAGTCTCAGAGTCAATGGGTACATGCACGATAACATCTCCACGCGTGTGGGTTGGAAGATGAGCTATGAGCTATGGTGCCCTACTAATCACCGCCAACTTTTTCCATCCCAGAGTCTTAGAGTCAATGGGTACATGCACGATAACATCTCCACGCGTGTGGGTTGGAAGATGAGCTATGGAAGATGAGCTATGAGCTATGGTGCCCTACTAATCACCGCCAACTTTTTCCATCCCAGAGTCTCAGAGTCAATGGGTACATGCACGAAAACATCTCCACGCGTGTGGGTTGGAAAATGAGCTATGGAAGATGAGCTATGAGCTATGGTGCCCTACTGATCACCGCCAACTTTTTCCATCCCAGAGTCTTAGAGTCAATGGGTACATGCACGATAACATCTCCACGCGTGTGGGTTGGAAGATGAGCTATGGAAACCTTCAAAATTGCCCTACTAATCACCGCCAACTTTTTCCATCCCAGAGTCTCAGAGTCAATGGGTACATGCACGATAACATCTCCACGCGTGTGGGTTGGAAGATGAGCTATGGAAGATGAGCTATGAGCTATGGTGCCCTACTAATCACCGCCAACTTTTTCCATCCCAGAGTTTTAGAGTCAGTGGGTACATGCACGATAACATCTCCACGCGTGTGGGTTGGAAGATGAGCTATGGAAGATGAGCTATGAGCTATGGTGCCCTACTAATCACCGCCAACTTTTTCCATCCCAGAGTCTCAGAGTCAATGGGTACATGCACGATAACATCACCGCCCGTGTGGATTGGAAGATGAGCTATGGAAGCGTTCAAAATTGCCCTACTGACCACCGCCAACTTTTTCCATCCCAGAGTCTCAGAGTCAATGGGTACAAGCACGATAACATCTCCACGCGTGTGGGTTGGAAGATGAGCTATGGAAGATGAGCTATGAGCTATGGTGCCCTACTAATCACCGCCAACTTTTTCCATCCCAGAGTCTCAGAGTCAATGGGTACATGCACGATAACATCTCCACGCGTGTGGGTTGGAAGATGAGCTATGGAAACCTTCAAAATTGCCCTACTAATCACCGCCAACTTTTTCCATCCCAGAGTCTTAGAGTCAGTGTGTACATGCACTATAACATCTCCACGCGTGTGGGTTGGAAGATGAGCTATGGAAGATGAGCTATGAGCTATGGTGCCCTACTAATCACCGCCAACTTTTTCCATCCCAGAGTCTTAGAGTCAGTGGGTACATGCACGATAACATCTCCACGCGTGTGGGTTGGAAAATGAGCTATGGAAGATGAGCTATGAGCTATGGTGCCCTACTAATCACCGCCAACTTTTTCCATCCCAGAGTCTTAGAGTCAATGGGTACATGCACGATAACATCTCCACGCGTGTGGGTTGGAAGATGTGCTATGGAAGATGAGCTATGAGCTATGGTGCCCTACTAATCACCGCCAACTTTTTCCATCCCAGAGTCTCAGAGTCAGTGGGTACATGCACGATAACATCTCCACCCGTGTGGGTTGGAAGATGAGCTATGGAAACCTTCAAAATTGCCCTACTGACCACGGCCAACTTTTTCCATCCCAGAGTCTCAGAGTCAATGGGTACATGCACGATAATATCTCCACGCGTGTGGGTTGGAAGATGAGCTATGGAAACCTTCAAAATTGCCCTACTGACCACGGCCAACTTTTTCCATCCCAGAGTCTCAGAGTCAATGGGTACATGCACGATAATATCTCCACGCGTGTGGGTTGGAAGATGAGCTATGGAAACCTTCAAAATTGCCCTACTGACCACGGCCAACTTTTTCCATCCCAGATTCTTAGAGTCAATAGGTACATGCACGATAACATCTCCACGCGTGTGGGTTGGAAGATGAGCTATGAGCTATGGTGCCCTACTAATCACCGCCAACTTTTTCCATCCCAGAGTCTTAGAGTCAGTGGCTACATGCACGATAACATCTCCACGCGTGTGGGTTGGAAGATGAGCTATGGAAGTTGAGCTATGAGCTATGGTGCCCTACTAATCACCGCCAACTTTTTCCATCCCAGAGTCTTAGAGTCAATGGGTACATGCACGATAACATCTCCACGCGTGTGGGTTGGAAGATGAGCTATGGAAACCTTCAAAATTGCCCTACTAATCACCGCCAACTTTTTCCATCCCAGAGTCTTAGAGTCAATGGGTACATGCACGATAACATCTCCACGCGTGTGGGTTGGAAGATGAGCTATGGAAGATGAGCTATGAGCTATGGTGCCCTACTAATCACCGCCAACTTTTTCCATCCGAGAGTCTTAGAGTCAATAGGTACATCCACGATAACATCTCCACGCGTGTGGGTTGGAAGATGAGCTATGGAAAATGAGCTATGGAAGATGAGCTATGAGCTATGGTGCCCTACTAATCACCGCCAACTTTTTCCATCCCAAAGTCTTAGAGTCAATGGGTACATGCACGATAACATCTCCACGCGTGTGGGTTGGAAAATGAGCTATGGAAGATGAGCTATGAGCTATGGTGCCCTACTAATCACCGCCAACTTTTTCCATCCCAGAGTCTCAGAGTCAATGGGTACATGCACGATAACATCTCCACGCGTGTGGGTTGGAAGATGAGCTATGGAAGATGAGCTATGAGCTATGGTGCCCTACTAATCACCGCCAACTTTGTCCATCCCAGAGTCTCAGAGTCAATGGGTACATGCACGATAACATCTCCACGCGTGTGGGTTGGAAGATGAGCTATGGAAACCTTCAAAATTGCCCTACTGACCACGGCCAACTTTTTCCATCCCAGAGTCTTAGAGTCAATAGGTACATGCACGATAACATCTCCACGCGTGTGGGTTGGAAGATGAGCTATGGAAACCTTCAAAATTGCCCTACTGACCACGGCCAACTTTTTCCATCCCAGAGTCTTAGAGTCAGTAGGTACATGCACGATAACATCTCCACGCGTGTGGGTTGGAAGATGAGCTATGGAAACCTTCAAAATTGCCCTACTGACCACGGCCAACTTTTTCCATCCGAGAGTCTTAGAGTCAATAGGTACATGCACGATAACATCTCCACGCGTGTGGGTTGGAAGATGAGCTATGGAAGATGAGCTATGAGCTATGGTGCCCTACTAATCACCGCCAACTTCTTCCATCCCAGAGTCTTAGAGTCAATGGGTACATGCACGATAATATCTCCTCGCGTGTGGGTTGGAAGATGAGCTATGGAAACCTTCAAAATTGCCCTACTAATCACCGCCAACTTTTTCCATCCCAGAGTCTTAGAGTCAGTGGGTACATGCACGATAACATCTCCACGCGTGTGGGTTGGAAGATGAGCTATGGAAACCTTCAAAATTGCCCTACTGACCACGGCCAACTTTTTCCATCCGAGAGTCTTAGAGTCAATAGGTACATGCACGATAACATCTCCACGCGTGTGGGTTGGAAGATGAGCTATGGAAGATGAGCTATGGAAGATGAGCTATGAGCTATGGTGCCCTACTAATCACCGCCAACTTTTTCCATCCCAGAGTCTTAGAGTCAGTGGCTACATGCACGATAACATCTCCACGCGTGTGGGTTGGAAGATGAGCTATGGAAACCTTCAAAATTGCCCTACTAATCACCGCCAACTTTTTCCATCCCAGAGTCTTAGAGTCAGTGGCTACATGCACGATAACATCTCCACGCGTGTGGGTTGGAAGATGAGCTATGGAAACCTTCAAAATTGCCCTACTAATCACCGCCAACTTTTTCCATCCCAGAGTCTCAGAGTCAATGGGTACATGCACGATAACATCTCCACGCGTGTGGGTTGGAAGATGAGCTATGAGCTATGGTGCCCTACTAATCACCGCCAACTTTTTCCATCCCAGAGTCTCAGAGTCAATGGGTACATGCACGATAACATCTCCACGCGTGTGGGTTGGAAGATGAGCTATGGAAACCTTCAAAATTGCCCTACTGACCACGGCCAACTTTTTCCATCCCAGAGTCTTAGAGTCAATAGGTACATGCACGATAACATCTCCACGCGTGTGGGTTGGAAGATGAGCTATGGAAACCTTCAAAATTGCCCTACTGACCACGGCCAACTTTTTCCATCCCAGAGTCTTAGAGTCAGTAGGTACATGCACGATAACATCTCCACGCGTGTGGGTTGGAAGATGAGCTATGGAAAATGAGCTATGGAAGATGAGCTATGAGCTATGGTGCCCTACTAATCACCGCCAACTTCTTCCATCCCAGAGTCTTAGAGTCAATGGGTACATGCACGATAACATCTCCACGCGTGTGGGTTGGAAGATGAGCTATGGAAACCTTCAAAATTGCCCTACTAATCACCGCCAACTTTTTCCATCCCAGAGTCTTAGAGTCAATGGGTACATGCACGATAACATCTCCACGCGTGTGGGTTGGAAGATGAGCTATGGAAACCTTCAAAATTGCCCTACTAATCACCGCCAACTTTTTCCATCCCAGAGTCTCAGAGTCAATGGGTACATGCACGATAACATCTCCACGCGTGTGGGTTGGAAGATGAGCTATGGAAACCTTCAAAATTGCCCTACTGACCACGGCCAACTTTTTCCATCCCAGATTCTAAGAGTCAATAGGTACATGCACGATAACATCTCCACGCGTGTGGGTTGGAAGATGAGCTATGGAAGATGAGCTATGGAAGATGAGCTATGAGCTATGGTGCCCTACTAATCACCGCCAACTTTTTCCATCCCAGAGTCTTAGAGTCAGTGGCTACATGCACGATAACATCTCCACGCGTGTGGGTTGGAAGATGAGCTATGGAAGATGAGCTATGAGCTATGGTGCCCTACTAATCACCGCCAACTTTTTCCATCCCAGAGTCTTAGAGTCAGTGGCTACATGCACGATAACATCTCCACGCGTGTGGGTTGGAAGATGAGCTATGGAAGATGAGCTATGAGCTATGGTGCCCTACTAATCACCGCCAACTTTTTCCATCCCAGAGTCTTAGAGTCAATGGGTACATGCACGCTAACATCTCCACGCGTGTGGGTTGGAAGATGAGCTATGGAAGATGAGCTATGAGCTATAGTGCCCTACTAATCACCGCCAACTTTTTCCATCCCAGAGTCTTAGAGTCAGTGGGTACATGCACGATAACATCTCCACGCGTGTGGGTTGGAAGATGAGCTATGGAAACCTTCAAAATTGCCCTACTAATCACCGCCAACTTTTTCCATCCCAGAGTCTCAGAGTCAATGGGTACATGCACGAAAACATCTCCACGCGTGTGGTTTGGAAAATGAGCTATGGAAGATGAACTATGAGCTATGGTGCCCTACTAATCACCGCCAACTTTTTCCATCCCAGAGTCTCAGAGTCAATGGGTACATGCACGATAACATCTCCACGCGTGTGGGTTGGAAGATGAGCTATGAGCTATGGTGCCCTACTAATCACCGCCAACTTTTTCCATCCCAGAGTCTCAGAGTCAATGGGTACATGCACGATAACATCTCCACGCGTGTGGGTTGGAAAATGAGCTATGGAAGATGAGCTTTGAGCTATGGTGCCCTACTAATCACCGCCAACTTTTGCCATCCCAGAGTCTCAGAGTCAATGGGTACATGCACGATAACATCTCCACGCGTGTGGGTTGGAAGATGAGCTATGGAAGATGAGCTATGAGCTATGGTGCCCTACTAATCACCGCCAACTTTTTCCATCCCAGAGTCTCAGAGTCAATGGGTACATGCACGATAACATCTCCACGCGTGTGGGTTGGAAGATGAGCTATGGAAACCTTCAAAATTGCCCTACTGACCACCGGCCAACTTTTTCCATCCCAGAGTCTCAGAGTCAATGGGTACATGCACGATAACATCTCCACGCGTGTGGGTTGGAAGATGAGCTATGGAAGATGAGCTATGAGCTATGGTGCCCTACTAATCACCGCCAACTTTTTCCATCCCAGAGTCTTAGAGTCAGTGGGGTACATGCACGATAACATCTCCACGCGTGTGGGTTGGAAGATGAGTTATGGAAGATGAGCTATGAGCTATTGTGCCCTACTAATCACCGCCAACTTTTTCCATCCCAGAGTCTTAGAGTCAGTGGGTACATGCACGATAACATCTCCACGCGTGTGGGTTGGAAGATGAGCTATGGAAGATGAGCTATGAGCTATGGTGCCCTACTAATCACCGCCAACTTTTTCCATCCCAGAGTCTTAGAGTCAGTGGGTACATGCACGATAACATCTCCACGCGTGTGGGTTGGAAGATGAGCTATGGAAACCTTAAAGATTGCCCTGCTGACCACCGCCAACTTTTTCCATCCCAGAGTCTTAGAGTCAATAGGTACATGCACGATAACATCTCCACGCGTGTGGGTTGGAAGATGAGCTATGGAAACCTTCAAAATTGCCCTACTGACCACGGCCAACTTTTTCCATCCCAGAGTCTCAGAGTCAATGGGTACATGCACGATAACATCTCCACGCGTGTGGGTTGGAAGATGAGCTATGGAAGATGAGCTATGAGCTATGGTGCCCTACTAATCACCGCCAACTTTTTCCATCCCAGAGTCTTAGAGTCAGTGGGTACATGCACGATCATCTCCACGCGTGTGGGTTAGAAGATGAGCTATGGAAACCTTAAAGATTGCCCTGCTGACCACCGCCAACTTTTTCCATCCCAGAGTCTTAGAGTCAATAGGTACATGCACGATAACATCTCCACGCGTGTGGGTTGGAAGATGAGCTATGGAAGATGAGCTATGAGCTATGGTGCCCTACTAATCACCGCCAACTTTTTCCATCCCAGAGTCTTAGAGTCAGTGGGTACATGCACGATAACATCTCCACGCGTGTGGGTTGGAAGATGAGCTATGGAAGATGAGCTATGGAAGATGAGCTATGAGCTATGGTGCCCTACTAATCACCGCCAACTTTTTTCCATCCCAGAGTCTTAGAGTCAGTGGCTACATGCACGATAACACCTCCACGCGTGTGGGTTGGAAGATGAGCTATGGAAACCTTCAAAATTGCCCTACTAATCACCGCCAACTTTTTCCATCCCATCTTCCAACCCACACGCGTGGAGATGTTATCGTGCATGTACCCATTGACTCTGAGACTCTGGGATGGAAAAAGTTGGCGGTGATTAGTAGGGCACCATAGCTCATAGCTCATCTTCCATAGCTCATCTTCCATAGCTCATCTTCCAACCCACACGCGTGGAGATGTTATCGTGCATGTACCCATTGACTCTGAGACTCTGGGATGGAAAAAGTTGGCCGTGGTCAGTAGGGCAATTTTTAAGGTTTCCATAGCTCATCTTCCAACCCACACGCGTGGAGATGTTATCGTGCATGTACCCATTGACTCTAAGACTCTGGGATGGAAAAAGTTGGCGGTGATTAGTAGGGCACCATAGCTCATCTTCCATAGCTCATCTTCCATAGCTCATCTTCCATAGCTCATCTTCCAACCCACACGCGTGGAGATGTTATCGTGCATGTACCCATTGACTCTGAGACTCTGGGATGGAAAAAGTTGGCGGTGATTAGTAGGGCACCATAGCTCATAGCTCATCTTCCATAGCTCATCTTCCATAGCTCATCTTCCAACCCACACGCGTGGAGATGTTATCGTGCATGTACCCATTGACTCTGAGACTCTGGGATGGAAAAAGTTGGCGGTGATTAGTAGGGCACCATAGCTCATAGCTCATCTTCCATAGCTCATCTTCCATAGCTCATCTTCCAACCCACACGCGTGGAGATGTTATCGTGCATGTACCCATTGACTCTGAGACTCTGGGATGGAAAAAGTTGGCGGTGATTAGTAGGGCACCATAGCTCATAGCTCATCTTCCATAGCTCATCTTCCAACCCACACGCGTGGAGATGTTATCGTGCATGTACCCATTGACTCTGAGACTCTGGGATGGAAAAAGTTGGCGGTGATTAGAAGGGCACCATAGCTCATAGCTCATCTTCCAACCCACACGCGTGGAGATGTTTTCGTGCATGTACCCATTGACTCTGAGACTCTGGGATGGAAAAAGTTGCGGTGATTAGTAGGGCACCATAGCTCATAGCTCATCTTCCAACCCACACGCGTGGAGATGTTATCGTGCATGTACCCATTGACTCTGAGACTCTGGGATGGAAAAAGTTGGCGGTGATTAGTAGGGCACCATAGCTCATAGCTCATCTTCCATAGCTCATCTTCCAACCCACACGCGTGGAGATGTTATCGTGCATGTAGCCACTGACTCTAAGACTCTGGGATGGAAAAAGTTGGCGGTGATTAGTAGGGCACCATAGCTCATAGCTCATCTTCCATAGCTCATCTTCCAACCCACACGCGTGGAGATGTTATCGTGCATGTACCCACTGACTCTAAGACTCTGGGATGGAAAAAGTTGGCGGTGATTAGTAGGGCACCATAGCTCATAGCTCATCTTCCATAGCTCATTTTCCAACCCACACGCGTGGAGATGTTTTCGTGCATGTACCCATTGACCCTGAGACTCTGGGATGGAAAAAGTTGGCGGTGATTAGTAGGGCACCATAGCTCATAGCTCATCTTCCAACCCACACGCGTGGAGATGTTTTCGTGCATGTACCCATTGACTCTGAGACTCTGGGATGGAAAAAGTTGGCGGTGATTAGTAGGGCACCATAGCTCATAGCTCATCTTCCATAGCTCATTTTCCAACCCACACGCGTGGATATGTTTTCGTGCATGTACCCATTGACTCTGAGACTCTGGGATGGAAAAAGTTGGCGGTGATTAGTAGGGCACCATAGCTCATAGCTCATCTTCCATAGCTCATTTTCCAACCCACACGCGTGGAGATGTTTTCGTGCATGTACCCATTGACTCTGAGACTCTGGGATGGAAAAAGTTGGCGGTGATTAGTAGGGCACCATAGCTCATAGCTCATCTTCCAACCCACACGCGTGGAGATGTTATCGTGCATGTACCCATTGACTCTAAGACTCTGGGATGGAAAAAGTTGGCGGTGATTAGTAGGGCACCATAGCTCATAGCTCATCTTCCATAGCTCATCTTCCAACCCACACGCGTGGAGATGTTATCGTGCATGTACCCATTGACTCTGAGACTCTGGGATGGAAAAAGTTGGCGGTGATTAGTAGGGCACCATAGCTCATAGCTCATCTTCCATAGCTCATCTTCCAACCCACACGCGTGGAGATGTTATCGTGCATGTACCCATTGACTCTAAGACTCTGGGATGGACAAAGTTGGCGGTGGTCAGCAGGGCACCATAGCTCATAGCTCATCTTCCATAGCTCATCTTCCAACCCACACGCGTGGAGATGTTATCGTGCATGTACCCATTGACTCTGAGACTCTGGGATGGAAAAAGTTGGCGGTGATTAGTAGGGCACCATAGCTCATAGCTCATCTTCCATAGCTCATCTTCCAACCCACACGCGTGGAGATGTTATCGTGCATGTACCCATTGACTCTAAGACTCTGGGATGGACAAAGTTGGCGGTGGTCAGCAGGGCACCATAGCTTATAGCTCATCTTCCATAGCTCATCTTCCAACCCAAACGCGTGGAGATGTTATCGTGCATGTACCCATTGACTCTGAGACTCTGGGATGGAAAAAGTTGGCGGTGATTAGTAGGGCACCATAGCTCATAGCTCATCTTCCATAGCTCATTTTCCAACCCACACGCGTGGAGATGTTATCGTGCATGTACCCATTGACTCTGAGACTCTGGGATGGAAAAAGTTGGCGGTGATTAGTAGGGCAATTTTGAAGGTTTCCATAGCTCATCTTCCAACTCACACGCGTGGAGATATTATCGTGCATGTACCTATTGACTCTAAGACTCTCGGATGGAAAAAGTTGGCGTTGAGTAGTAGGGCACCATAGCTCATAGCTCATCTTCCATAGCTCATCTTCCATAGCTCATCTTCCAACCCACACGCGTGGAGATGTTATCGTGCATGTACCCATTGACTCTGAGACTCTGGGATGGAAAAAGTTGGCGTTGAGTAGTAGGGCACCATAGCTCATAGCTCATCTTCCATAGCTCATTTTCCAACCCACACGCGTGGAGATGTTTTCGTGCATGTACCCATTGACTCTGAGACTCTGGGATGGAAAAAAGTTGGCGGTGATTAGTAGGGCAATTTTGAAGGTTTCCATAGCTCATCTTCCAACCCACACGCGTGGAGATGTTATCGTGCATGTACCCATTGACTCTGAGACTCTGGGATGGAAAAAGTTGGCGGTGATTAGTAGGGCACCATAGCTCATAGCTCATCTTCCATAGCTCATCTTCCATAGCTCATCTTCCAACCCACACGCGTGGAGATGTTATCGTGCATGTACCCATTGACTCTGAGACTCTGGGATGGAAAAAGTTGGCGGTGGTCAGCAGGGCAATTTTTAAGGTTTCCATAGCTCATCTTCCAACCCACACGGGTGGTGATGTTGTCGTGCATGTACCCATTGACTCTGAGACTATGGGATGGAAAAAGTTGGCGGTGATTAGTAGGGCACCATAGCTCATAGCTCATCTTCCAACCCACACGCGTGGAGATGTTTTCGTGCATGTACCCATTGACTCTGAGACTCTGGGATGGAAAAAGTTGGCGGTGATTAGTAGGGCACCATAGCTCATAGCTCATCTTCCATAGCTCATTTTCCAACCCACACGCGTGGAGATGTTTTCGTGCATGTACCCATTGACTCCGAGACTCTGGGATGGAAAAAGTTGGCGGTGATTAGTAGGGCACCATAGCTCATAGCTCATCTTCCATAGCTCATTTTCCAACCCACACGCGTGGAGATGTTTTCGTGCATGTACCCATTGACTCTGAGACTCTGGGATGGAAAAAGTTGGCGGTGATTAGTAGGGCACCATAGCTCATAGCTCATCTTCCAACCCACACGCGTAGAGATGTTATCGTGCATGTACCCATTGACTCTGAGACTCTGGGATGGAAAAAGTTGGCGGTGATTAGTAGGGCACCATAGCTCATAGCTCATCTTCCATAGCTCATCTTCCATAGCTCATCTTCCAACCCACACGCGTGGATATGTTATCGTGCATGTACCCATTGACTCTGAGACTCTGGGATGGAAAAAGTTGGCGGTGATTAGTAGGGCATCATAGCTCATAGCTCATCTTCCATAGCTCATCTTCCATAGCTCATCTTCCAACCCACTCGCGTGGAGATGTTATCGTGCATGTACCCATTGACTCTGAGACTCTGGGATGGAAAAAGTTGGCGGTGATTAGTAGGGCACCATAGCTCATAGCTCATCTTCCATAGCTCATCTTCCATAGCTCATCTTCCAACCCACACGCGTGGAGATGTTATCGTGCATGTACCCATTGACTCTGAGACTCTGGGATGAAAAAAGTTGGCGGTGATTAGTAGGGCACCATAGCTCATAGCTCATCTTCCATAGCTCATCTTCCATAGCTCATCTTCCATA
>CAKAIZ010000330.1:0-26484 GCA_916610145.1 Eristalis arbustorum | reverse complement strand
ACAACTTTCATAGTAGTTTAGGAAATGCGGGTTTCAGCGCAGTATATAAATATAATATAAAAATATTGAGAAAATAATCAGATTTTCCATGAAAAATGTAGGTAAAAGAGCAGAAAAAGTTATATGAAAAGAAGAAACTAGTAAAAATGACAGGAAAAAGTTGGTTAAAGATCAAAAACTTTCATAGTAGTTAAGGAAATGCGGGTTTCAGCGCAGTATATATATATGTAATATAAAAATATTGAGAAAATAATCAGATTTTCCATGAAAAAAGTAGGTAAAAGAGCAGAAAAAGTTATATGAAAAGAAGAAACTAGTAAAAATCACAGGAAAAAGTTGGCTAAAGATCAACAACTTTCATAGTAGTTTAGGAAATGCGGGTTTCAGCGCAGTATATATATACAAATAGCAGTATAATATAAAAATATTGAGAAAATAATCAGATTTTCATGAAAAAAGTAGGTAAAAGAGCAGAAAAAGTTATATGAAAAGAAGAAGCTAGTAAAAATCACAGGAAAAAGTTGGTTAAAGATCAAAAACTTTCATAGTAGTTTAGGAAATGCGGGTTTCAGCGCAGTATATAAATATAATATAAAAATATTGAGAAAATTATCAGATTTTCCATGAAAAAAGTAGGTAAAAGAGCAGAAAAAGTTATATGAAAAGAAGAAACTAGTAAAAATCGCAGGAAATAGTTGGTAAAAGATCAAAAACTTTCATAGTAGTTCAGGAAATGCGGGTTTCAGCGCAGTATATACATAAAAATAGCAGTATAATATAAAAATATTGAGAAAATAATCAGATTTTCCATGAAAAAAGTAGGTAAAAGAGCAGAAAGAGTTATATGAAAAGAAGAAACTAGTAAAAATCACAGGAAAAAGTTTGTTAAAGATCAAAAACTTTCATAGTAAATCAGAAAATGCGGGTTTCAGCGCAGTATATATATATAAATATAGCAGTATAACATAAAAATATTGAGAAAATAATCAGATTTTCCATGAAAAAAGTAGGTAAAAGAGCAGAAAAAGTTATATGAAAAGAAGAAACTAGTAAAAATCACAGGAGAAAGTTGGTTAAAGTTTAAAAACCTTCATAGTACTTAAGGAAATGCGGGTTTCAGCGCAGTATATAAATATAATATAAAAATATTGAGAAAATTATCAGATTTTCCATGAAAAATGTAGGTAAAAGAGCAGAAAAAGTTATATGAAAAAAAAAACTTGTAAAAATCACAGGAAAAAGTTGATTAAAGATCAAAAACTTTCATAGTAGTTCAGGAAATGCGGGTTTCAGCGCAGTATATATATAAAAATAGCAGTATAATATAAAAATATTGAGAAAATAATCAGATTTTCCATGAAAAATTTCGGTAAAAGAGCAGAAAAAGTTATATGAAAAGAAGAAACTAGTAAAAATCACAGGAAAAAGTTGGCTAAAGATCAACAACTTTCATAGTAGTTTAGGAAATGCGGGTTTCAGCGCAGTATATAAATATAATATAAAAATATTGAGAAAATTATCAGATTTTCCATGAAAAAAGTAGGTAAAAGAGCAGAAAAAGTTATATGAAAAGAAGAAACTAGTAAAAATCACAGGAAAAAGTTGGTTAAAGATAAAAAACTTTCATAGTAGTTTAGGAAATGCGGGTTTCAGCGCAGTATATATATAAAAATAGCAGTATAATATAAAATTATTGAGAAAATAATCAGATTTTCCATGAAAAAAGTAGGTAAAAGAGCAGAAAAAGTTATATGAAAAGAAGAAACTAGTAAAAATGACAGGAAAAAGTTGGTTAAAGATCAAAAACTTTCATAGTAGTTTAGGAAATGCGGGTTTCAGCGCAGTATATATATATATAATATAAAAATATTGAGAAAATAATCAGATTTTCCATGAAAAATGTAGGTAAAAGAGCAGAAAAAGTTATATGAAAAGAAGAAACTAGTAAAAATCACAGGAAAAAGTTGGCTAAAGATCAAAAACTTTCATAGTAGTTCAGGAAATGCGGGTTTCAGCGCAGTATATATATAAAAATAGCTGCATAATATAAAAATATTGAGAAAATAATCAGATTTTCCATGAAAAATGTAGGTAAAAGAGCAGAATTAGTTATATGAAAAGAAGAAACTAGTAAAAATCACAGGAAAAAGTTGGTAAAAGATCAAAAACTTTCATAGTAGTTTAGGAAATGCGGGTTTCAGCGCAGTATATATATATGTAATATAAAAATATTGAGAAAATAATCAGATTTTCCATGAAAAAAGTAGGTAAAAGAGCAGAAAAAGTTATATGAAAAGAAGAAACTAGTAAAAATCACAGGAAAAAGTTGGCTAAAGATCAAAAACTTTCATAGTAGTTTAGGAAATGCGGGTTTCAGCGCAGTATATACATAAAAATAGCAGTATAAAATAAAAATATTGAGAAAATAATCAGATTTTCCATGAAAAAAGTAGGTAAAAGAGCAGAAAAAGTTATATGAAAAGAAGAAACTAGTAAAAATCACAGGAAAAAGTTGGTTAAAGATCAACAACTTTCATAGTAGTTTAGGAAATGCGGTTTTCAGCGCAGTATATATATATGTAATATAAAAATATTGAGAAAATAATCAGATTTTCCATGAAAAAAGTAGGTAAAAGAGCAGAAAAAGTTATATGAAAAGAAGAAACTAGTAAAAATGACAAGAAAAAGTTGGTTAAAGATCAAAAACTTTCATAGTAGTTTAGGAAATGCGGGTTTCAGCGCAGTATATAAATATAATATAAAAATATTGAGAAAATAATCAGATTTTCCATGAAAAATGTAGGTAAAAGAGCAGAAAAAGTTATATGAAAAGAGGAAACTAGTAAAAATGACAGGAAAAAGTTGGTTAAAGATCAAAAACTTTCATAGTAGTTTAGGAAATGCGGGTTTCAGCGCAGTACATATATATGTAATATAAAAATATTGAGAAAATTATCAGATTTTCCATGAAAAAAGTAGGTAAAAGAGCAGAAAAAGTTATATGAAAAGAAGAAACTAGTAAAAATGACAAGAAAAAGTTGGTTAAAGATCAAAATATTTCATAGTAGTTTAGGAAATGCGGGTTTCAGCGCAGTATATAAATATAATATAAAAATATTGAGAAAATAATCAGATTTTCCATGAAAAATGTAGGTAAAAGAGCAGAAAAAGTTATATGAAAAGAAGAAACTAGTAAAAATGACAGGAAAAAGTTGGTTAAAGATCAACAACTTTCATAGTAGCTTAGGAAATGCGGGTTTCAGCGCAGTATATAAATATAATATAAAAATATTGAGAAAATAATCAGATTTTCCATGAAAAAAGTAGGTAAAAGAGCAGAAAAAGTTATATGAAAAGAAGAAACTAGTAAAAATGACAAGAAAAAGTTGGTTAAAGATCAAAAACTTTCATAGTAGTTTAGGAAATGCGGGTTTCAGCGCAGTATATAAATATAATATAAAAATATTGAGAAAATAATCAGATTTTCCATGAAAAATGTAGGTAAAAGAGCAGAAAAAGTTATGTAAAAAGAAGAAACTAGTAAAAATCACAGGAAAAAGTTGGTTAAAGATCAAAAACTTTCATAGTAGTTAAGGAAATGCGGGTTTCAGCGCAGTATATAAATATAATATAAAAATATTGAGAAAATTATCAGATTTTCCATGAAAAAAGTAGGTAAAAGGGCAGAAAAAGTTATATGAAAAGAAGAAACTAGTAAAAATCACAGGAAAAAGTTGGTCAAAGATCAAAAACTTTCATAGTAGTTTAGGAAATGCAGGTTTCAGCGGAGTATATATATATGTAATATAAAAATATTGAGAAAATTATCAGATTTTCCATGAAAAATGTAGGTAAAAAAGCAGAACAAGTTATATGAAAAGAAGAAACTAGTAAAAATCACAGGAAAAAGTTGGTTAAAGATCAAAAACTTTCATAGTAGTTTAGGATATGCGGGTTTCAGCGCAGTATATAAATATAATATAAAAATATTGAGAAAATAATCAGATTTTCCATGAAAAAAGTAGGTAAAAGAGCAGAAAAAGTTATATGAAAAAAAGAAACTAGTAAAAATCACAGGAAAAAGTTGGTTAAAGATCAAAAACTTTCATAGTAGTTAAGGAAATGCGGGTTTCAGAGCAGTATATAAATATAACATAAAAATATTGAGAAAATTATCAGATTTTCCATGAAAAAAGTAGGTAAAAGGGCAGAAAAAGTTATATGAAAAGAAGAAACTAGCAAAAATCACAGGAAAAAGTTGGTTAAAGATCAAAAACTTTCATAGTAGTTTAGGAAATGCGGGTTTCAGCGCAGTATGTATATAATATAAAATATTGAGAAAATAATCAGATTTTCCATGAAAAAAGTAGGTAAAAGAGCAGAAAAAGTTATATGAAAAAAAGAAACTAGTAAAAATCACAGGAAAAAGTTGGTTAAAGATCAAAAACTTTCATAGTAGTTAAGGAAATGCGGGTTTCAGAGCAGTATATAAATATAATATAAAAATATATTAAAAAATTATCAGATTTTCCATGAAAAAAGTAGGTAAAAGGGCAGAAAAAGTTATATGAAAAGAAGAAACTAGTAAAAATCACAGGAAAAAGTTGGTTAAAGATCAAACACTTTCATAGTAGTTTAGGAAATGCGAGTTTCAGCGCAGTATATAAAAATATTGAGAAAATTATCAGATTTTCTATGAAAAATGTAGGTAAAAGAGCAGAAAAAGTTATATGAAAAGAAGAAACTAGTAAAAATCACAGGAAAAAGTTGGTTAAAGATCAAAAACTTTCATAGTAGTTTAGGAAATGCGGGTTTCAGCGCAGTATGTATATAATATAAAAATATTGAGAAAATAATCAGATTTTCCATGAAAAAAGTAGGTAAAAGAGCAGAAAAAGTTATATGAAAAAAAGAAACTAGTAAAAATCACAGGAAAAAGTTGGTTAAGATCAAAAACTTTCATAGTAGTTAAGGAAATGCGGGTTTCAGAGCAGTATATAAATATAATATAAAAATATTGAGAAAATTATCAGATTTTCCATATATATATATATATGTAATATAAAAATATTGAGAAAATTATCAGATTTTCTATGAAAAATGTAGGTAAAAGAGCAGAAAAAGTTATATGAAAAGAAGAAACTAGTAAAAATCACAGGAAAAAGTTGGTTAAAGATCAACAACTTTCATAGTAGTTAACGAAATGCGGGTTTCAGCGCAGTATATAAATATACTATAAAAATATTGAGAAAATTATCAGATTTTCCATGAAAAAAGTAGGTAAAAGAGCAGAAAAAGTTATATGAAAAGAAGAAACTAGTAAAAATCACAGGAAAAAGTTGGTTAAAGATCAACAACTTTCATAGTAGTTAACGAAATGCGGGTTTCAGCGCAGTATATAAATATACTATAAAAATATTGAGAAAATTATCAGATTTTCTATGAAAAATGTAGGTAAAAGAGCAGAAAAAGTTATATGAAAAGAAGAAACTAGTAAAAATCACAGGAAAAAGTTGGTTAAAGATCAAAAACTTTCATAGTAGTTTAGGAAATGCGGGTTTCAGCGCAGTATGTATATAATATAAAAATATTGAGAAAATAATCAGATTTTCCATGAAAAAAGTAGGTAAAAGAGCAGAAAAAGTTATATGAAAAAAAGAAACTAGTAAAAATCACAGGAAAAAGTTGGTTAAGATCAAAAACTTTCATAGTAGTTAAGGAAATGCGGGTTTTAGAGCAGTATATAAATATAATATAAAAATATTGAGAAAATTATCAGATTTTCCATGAAAAAAGTAGGTAAAAGGGCAGAAAAAGTTATATGAAAAGAAGAAACTAGTAAAAATCACAGGAAAAAGTTGGTTAAAGATCAAACACTTTCATAGTAGTTTAGGAAATGCGGGTTTCAGCGCAGTATATATATGTGTAATACAAAAATATTGAGAAAATTATCAGATTTTCTATGAAAAATGTAGGTAAAAGAGCAGAAAAAGTTATATGAAAAGAAGAAACTAGTAAAAATCACAGGAAAAAGTTGGTTAAAGATCAACAACTTTCATAGTAGTTTACGAAATGCGTGTTTCAGCGCAGTATATAAATATAATATAAAAATATTGAGAAAATTATCAGATTTTCCATGAAAAAAGTAGGTAAAAGAGCAGAAAAAGTTATATGAAAAGAAGAAACTAGTAAAAATCACAGGAAAAAGTTGGTTAAAGATCAAAAACTTTCATAGTAGTTTAGGAAATGCGGGTTTCAGCGCAGTATATAAATATAATATAAAAATATTGAGAAAATTATCAGATTTTCCATGAAAAAAGTAGGTAAAAGAGCAGAAAAAGTTATATGAAAAGAAGAAACTAGTAAAAATGACAGGAAAAAGTTGGTTAAAGATCAAAAACTTTCATAGTAGTTTAGGAAATGCGGGTTTCAGCGCAGTATATAAATATAATATAAAAATATTGAGAAAATAATCAGATTTTCCGTGAAACATGTAGGTAAAAGAGCAGAAACAGTAATATGAAAAGAAGAAACTAGTAAAAATCACAGGAAAAAGTTGGTTAAAGATCAACAACTTTCATAGTAGTTTAGGAAATGCGGGTTTCAGCGCAGTATATAAATATAATATAAAAATATTGAGAAAATAATCAGATTTTCCATGAAAAATGTAGGTAAAAGAGCAGAAAAAGTTATATGAAAAGAAGAAACTAGTAAAAATGACAGGAAAAAGTTGGTTAAAGATCAAAAACTTTCATAGTAGTTAAGGAAATGCGGGTTTCAGCGCAGTATATATATATGTAATATAAAAATATTGAGAAAATAATCAGATTTTCCATGAAAAAAGTAGGTAAAAGAGCAGAAAAAGTTATATGAAAAGAAGAAACTAGTAAAAATCACAGGAAAAAGTTGGTTAAAGATCAAAAACTTTCATAGTAGTTTAGGAAATGCGGGTTTCAGGTCAGTATATAAATATAATATAAAAATATTGAGAAAATTATCAGATTTTCCATGAAAAAAGTAGGTAAAAGGGCAGAAAAAGTTATATGAAAAGAAGAAACTAGTAAAAATCACAGGAAAAAGTTGGTTAAAGATCAAACACTTTCATAGTAGTTTAGGAAATGCGGGTTTCAGCGCAGTATATATATATGTAATATAAAAATATTGAGAAAATTATCAGATTTTCTATGAAAAATGTAGGTAAAAGAGCAGAAAAAGTTATATGAAAAGAAGAAACTAGTAAAAATCACAGGAAAAAGTTGGTTAAAGATCAACAACTTTCATAGTAGTTTACGAAATGCGGGTTTCAGCGCAGTATATAAATATAATATAAAAATATTGAGAAAATTATCAGATTTTCCATGAAAAAAGTAGGTAAAAGAGCAGAAAAAGTTATATGAAAAGAAGAAACTAGTAAAAATCACAGGAAAAAGTTGGTTAAAGATCAAAAACTTTCATAGTAGTTTAGGAAATGCGGGTTTCAGCGCAGTATATAAATATAATATAAAAATATTGAGAAAATTATCAGATTTTCCATGAAAAAAGTAGGTAAAAGAGCAGAAAAAGTTATATGAAAAAAAGAAACTAGTAAAAATCACAGGAAAAAGTTGGTTAAAGATCAAAAACTTTCATAGTAGTTAAGGAAATGCGGGTTTCAGAGCAGTATATATATATAATATAAAAATATTGAGAAAATTATCAGATTTTCCATGAAAAAAGTAGGTAAAAGGGCAGAAAAAGTTATATGAAAAGAAGAAACTAGTAAAAATCACAGGAAAAAGTTGGTTAAAGATCAAAAACTTTCATAGTAGTTTAGGAAATGCGGGTTTCAGCGCAGTATGTATATAATATAAAAATATTGAGAAAATAATCAGATTTTCCATGAAAAAAGTAGGTAAAAGAGCAGAAAAAGTTATATGAAAAAAAGAAACTAGTAAAAATCACAGGAAAAAGTTGGTTAAAGATCAAAAACTTTCATAGTAGTTAAGGAAATGCGGGTTTCAGAGCAGTATATAAATATAATATAAAAATATTGAGAAAATTATCAGATTTTCCATGAAAAAAGTAGGTAAAAGGGCAGAAAAAGTTATATGAAAAGAAGAAACTAGTAAAAATCACAGGAAAAAGTTGGTTAAAGATCAAACACTTTCATAGTAGTTTAGGAAATGCGGGTTTCAGCGCAGTATATATATATGTAATATAAAAATATTGAGAAAATTATCAGATTTTCCATGAAAAAAGTAGGTAAAAGAGCAGAAAAAGTTATATGAAAAGAAGAAACTAGTAAAAATGACAGGAAAAAGTTGGTTAAAGATCAAAAACTTTCATAGTAGTTTAGGAAATGCGGGTTTCAGCGCAGTATATAAATATAATATAAAAATATTGAGAAAATAATCAGATTTTCCATGAAACATGTAGGTAAAAGAGCAGAAACAGTAATATGAAAAGAAGAAACTAGTAAAAATCACAGGAAAAAGTTGGTTAAAGATCAACAACTTTCATAGTTGTTCAGGAAATGCGGGTTTCAGCGCAGTATATATATAAAAATAGCAGTATAATATAAAAATATTGAGAAAATAATCAGATTTTCCATGAAAAATGTAGGTAAAAGAGCAGAAAAAGTTATATGAAAAGAAGAAACTAGTAAAAATCACAGGAAAAAGTTGGTTAAAGATCAACAACTTTCATAGAAGTTTAGGAAATGCGGGTTTCAGCGCAGTATATAAATATAATATAAAAATATTGAGAAAATTATCAGATTTTCCATGAAAAAAGTAGATAAAAGAGCAGAAAAAGTTATATGAAAAGAAGAAACTAGTAAAAATCACAGGAAAAAGTTGGTTAAAGATCAAAAACTTTCATAGTAGTTTAGGAAATGCGGGTTTCAGCGCACTATATATATAAAAATAGCAGTATAACATAAAAATATTGAGAAAATAATCAGATTTTCCATGAAAAATGTAGGTAAAAGAGCAGAAAAAGTTATATGAAAAGAAGAAACTAGTAAAAATCACAGGAAAAAGTTGGTTAAAGATCAAAAACTTTCATACTAGTTTAGGAAATGCGGGTTTCAGCGCAGTATATATATATATATATAATATAAAAATATTGAGAAAATAATCAGATTTTCCATAAAAATGTATTTAAAAGAGCAGAAAAAGTTATTTGAAAAGAAGAAACTAGTAAAAATCACAGGAAATAGTTGGTTAAAGATCAAAAACTTTCATAGTAGTTTAGGAAATGCGGGTTTTAGCGCAGTACATATATAAAAATAGCAGTATAATATAAAAATATTGAGAAAATAATCAGATTTTCCATGAAAAATGTAGGTAAAAGAGCAGAAATAGTTATATGAAAAGAAGAAACTAGTGAAAAACACAGGAAAAAGTTGGTAAAAGATCAAAAACTTTCATAGTAGTTCAGGAAATGCGGGTTTCAGCGCACTATATATATAAAAATAGCAGTATAACATAAAAATATTGAGAAAATAATCAGATTTTCCATGAAAAATGTAGGTAAAAGAGCAGAAAAAGTTATATGAAAAGAAGAAACTAGTAAAAATCACAGGAAAAAGTTGGTTAAAGATCAAAAAATTTCATACTTGTTTAGGAAATGCGGGTTTCAGCGCAGTATATATATACAAATAGCAGTATAATATAAGAATATTGAGAAAGTAATCAGATTTTCCATGAAAAAAGAAGGTAAAAGAGCAGAAAAAGTTATATAAAAAGAAGAAACTAGTAAAAATCACAGGAAAAACTTGGTTAAAGATCAAAAACTTTCATAGTAGTTTAGGAAATGCGGGTTTAATAATATGGGTGGCGCTACAGCCTATAGACGGCCAGGGCCTAGCTTCTCAGCAACCACTCGTGTTGTGCGTGCTATTCTCTCACGAATGGAAGGGACCTACCGTTTTGCGCCGACTCCGAACGGCCAAGTTTGAGAAGCTTTTTCTAGACAGGAAATACTCTTTGAGCATTGTCAGTGACTCGAAAGAGGTGGGGCCGTGAAAATTATTTCCGTCGCTCAGAGCTGGAATCGAACCTACGACGTCGAGGTTGGGGTCGACGCACGTACCCACAACGCCACGGATCACCACGCGGGTTTAAGCGCAGTATATTTATAAAAATAGCAGTATAATATAAGAATATTGAGAAAATAATCAGATTTTCCATGAAAAAAGTAGGTAAAAGAGCAGAAAAAGTTATATGGAAAGAAGAAACTAGTAAAAATCACAGGAAAAAGTTGGTTAAAGATCAAAAACTTTCATAGTAGCTTAGGAAATGCGGGCTTCAGCGCAGTATATATATATGTAATATAAAAATATTGAGAAAATAATCAGATTTTCCATGAAAAAAGTAGGTAAAAGAGCAGAAAAAGTTATATGAAAAGAAGAAACTAGTAAAAATCACAGGAAAAAGTTGGTTAAAGATCAAAAACTTTCATAGTAGTTTAGGAAATGCGGGTTTCAGCGCAGTATATATATATGTAATATAAAAATATTGAGAAAATAATCAGATTTTCCATGGAAAAAGTAGGTAAAAGAGCAGAAAAAGTTATATGAAAAAAAGAAACTAGTAAAAATTACAGGAAAAAGTTGGTTAAAGATCAAAAACTTTCATAGTAGTTTAGGAAATGCGGGTTTCAGCGCAGTATATATATATGTGTAATATAAAAATATTGAGAAAATAATCAGATTTTCCATGAAAAAAGTAGGTAAAAGAGCAGAAAAAGTTATATGAAAAGAAGAAACTAGTAAAAATCACAGGAAAAAGTTGGTTAAAGATCAAAAACTTTCATAGTTGTTTAGGAAATGCGGGTTTCAGCGCAGTATATATATATAATATAAAAATATTGAGAAAATAATCAGATTTTCCATGAAAAAAGTAGGTAAAAGAGCAGAAAAAGTTATGTGAAAAGAAGAAACTAGTAAAAATCACAGGAAAAAGTTGGTTAAAGATCAAAAACTTTCATAGTAGTTTAGGAAATGCGGGTTTCAGCGCAGTATATATATAAAAATAGCAGTATAATATAAAAATATTGAGAAATTAATCAGATTTTCCATGAAAAAAGTAGGTAAAAGAGCAGAAAAAGTTATATGAAAAGAAGAAACTAGTAAAAATCACAGGAAAAAGGTGGTTAAAGATCAACAACTTTCATAGTAGTTTAGGAAATGCGGGTTTCAGCGCAGTATATATATAATATAAAAATATTGAGAAAATAATCAGATTTTCCATGAAAAAAGTAGGTAAAAGAGCAGAAAAAGTTATATGAAAAGAAGAAACTAGTAAAAATCACAGGAAAAAGTCGGTTAAAGATCAAAAACTTTCATAGTAGTTTAGGAAATGCAGGTTTCAGCGCAGTATATACATAAAAATAGCAGTATAATATAAAAATATTGAGAAAATAATCAGATTTTCCATGAAAAAAGTAGGTAAAAGAGCAGAAAAAGTTATATGAAAAGAAGAAACTAGTAAAAATGACAGCAAAAAGTTGGATCAAAAACTTTCATAGTAGTTTAGGAAATGCGTTTTTCAGCGCAGTATATACATAAAAATAGCAGTATAATATAAAAATATTGAGAAAATAATCAGATTTTCCATGAAAAAAGTAGGTAAAAGAGCAGAAAAAGTTATATGAAAAGAAGAAACTAGTAAAAATCACAGGAAAAAGTTGGTTAAAGATCAAAAACTTTCATAGTAGTTCAGGAAATGCGGGTTTCAGCGCAGTATATATATATATAATATAAAAATATTGAGAAAAAAATCAGACTTTGAATGAAAAAAGTAGGTAAAAGAGCAGAAAAAGTTATATGAAAAGAAGAAACTAGTAAAAATCACAGGAAAAAGTTGGTTAAAGATCAAAAACTTTCATAGTAGTTTAGGAAATGCAGGTTTCAGCGCAGTTTATAAATAGAATATAAAAATATTGAGAAAATTATCAGATTTTCCATGAAAAAAGTAGGTAAAAGAGGAGAAAAAGTTATATGAAAAAAAAAACTAGTAAAAATCACAGAAAAAAGTTGGTTAAAGATCAAAAACGTTCATAGTAGTTCAGGAAATGCGGGTTTCAGCGCAGTATATATATAAAAATAGCAGTATAATATAAAAATATTAAGAAAATAATCAGATTTTCCATGAAAAAAGTAGGTAAAAGAGCAGAAAAAGTTATATGAAAAGAAGAAACTAGTAAAAATCACAGGAAAAAGTTGGTTAAAGATCAAAAACTTTCATAGTAGTTTAGGAAATGCAGGTTTCAGCGCAGTATATAAATATAATATAAAAATATTGAGAAAATTATCAGATTTTCCATGAAAAAAGTAGGTAAAAGAGCAGAAAAAGTTATATGAAAAAAAAAAAAACTAGTAAAAATCACAGAAAAAAGTTGGTTAAAGATCAAAAACGTTCATAGTAGTTCAGGAAATGCGAGTTTCAGCGCAGTATATATATAAAAATAGCAGTATTATATAAAAATATTGAGAAAATTATCAGATTTTCCATGAAAAAAGTAGGTAAAAGAGCAGGAAAAGTTATATGAAAAGAAGAAACTAGTAAAAATCACACGAAAAAGTTGGTTTAAGATCAAAAACTTTCATAGTAGTTCAGGAAATGCGGGTTTCAGCGCAGTATATATATATGTAATACAAAAATATTGAGAAAATTATCAGATTTTCCATGAAAAATGTAGGTGAAAGAGCAGAAAAAGTTATATGAAAAGAAGAAACTAGTAAAAATCACAGGAAAAAGTTGGTTAAAGATCAAAAACTTTCATAGTAGTTAAGGAAATGCGGGTTTCAGCGCAGTATATAAATATAATATAAAAATATTGAGAAAATTATCAGATTTCCCATGAAAAAAGTAGGTAAAAGAGCAGAAAAAGTTTTATGTGAAGAAGAAACTAGTAAAAATCACAGGAAAAAGTTGGTTAAAGATCAAAAACTTTCATAGTAGTTTAGGAAATGCGGGTTTCAGCGCAGTATATATATATGTAATATAAAAATATTGAGAAAATTATCAGATTTTCCATGAAAAATGTAGGTAAAAGAGCAGAAAAAGTTATGTGAAAAGAAGAAACTAGTAAAAATCACAGGAAAAAGTTGGTTAAAGATCAACAACTTTCATGGTAGTTAAGGAAATGAAGGTTTCAGCGCAGTATATAAATATAAAATAAAAATATTGAGAAAATTATCAGATTTTCCATGAAAAAAGTAGGTAAAAGAGCAGAAAAAGTTATATGAAAAGAGGAAACTAGTAAAAATGACAGGAAAAAGTTGGTTAAAGATCAAAAACTTTCATAGTAGTTTAGGAAATGCGGGTTTCAGCGCAGTATATATATATAATATAAAAATATTGAGAAAATAATCAGATTTTCCATGAAAAATGTAGGTAAAAGAGCAGAAAAAGTTATATGAAAAGAAGAAACTAGTAAAAATCACAGGAAAAAGTTGGCTAAAGATCAAAAACTTTCATAGTAGTTCAGGAAATGGGTGTTTCAGCGCAGTATATATATAAAAATAGCAGCATAATATAAAAATATTGAGAAAATAATCAGATTTTCCATGAAAAATGTAGGTAAAAGAGCAGAAATAGTTATATGAAAAGAAGAAACTAGTAAAAATCACAGGAAAAAGTTGGTAAAAGATCAAAAACGTTCATAGTAGTTTAGGAAATGCGGGTTTCAGCGCAGTATATATATAAAAATAGCAGTATAATATAAAAATATTGAGAAAATAATCAGATTTTCCATGAAAAAAGTAGGTAAAAGAGCAGAAAAAGTTATATGAAAAGAAGAAACTAGTAAAAATCACAGGAAAAAGTTGGTTAAAGATCAAAAACTTTCATAGTAGTTTAGGAAATGCGGGTTTCAGCACAGTATATATATAAAAATAGCAGTATAATATAAAAATATTGAGAAATTAATCAGATTTTCCATGAAAAAAGTAGGTAAAAGAGCAGAAAAAGTTATATGAAAAGAAGAAACTAGTAAAAATGACAGGAAACAGTTGGTTAAAGATCAAAAACTTTCACAGTAGTTTAGGGAATGCGGGTTTCAGCGCAGTATATATATATTCTTCTTCTTCTTCTTCTTGTGGCGCTACAGTCCGGGGTGAACCTGGGCCTCGGTCAACAATCCTCTCCAGCTTGCACGTTCTTTAGCCAGCTGCCTCCAATTTCGCACTCCAAGTTGGTTGAGGTCTTTTTCCACTTGAGTGCGCCATCGGGTTCGTTGTCGTCCTCTATTGCGTTGTCCCACTGGCTCGGAGTCGAAGACTCTTCGGGCTGGAGCAGTGTTGTCCATGCGCTCTACATGGCCTAGCCATCTTAGGCGTTGAATCCGTAGACGCCTGACTAGACTCATGTCGCTGTACAGCCCGTACAGTTCGTGGTTGAATCTCCTTCTCCAAGAACCTTCAACGCAAACAGGACCGAAGATTGAACGCAGAACTTTTCTCTCGAAGAGACCAAGTGCGTCTTCATCCGCTCTTGAGATAGTCCAAGCTTCCGCGCCATACAGCAGGACAGGGATGATCAAGGTCTTATATAAGGTGAGCTTGGTCTTTCGAGAGAGGGCTCGACTACTCAATTGCCTCTTGAGCCCAAAGAAACAGCGGTTGGCAAGAGTTATTCTGCGTTTAATCTCAGTACTGATGTTGTTCGCACTATTTACTTGGGAGCCGAGGTAGACGAAGTCCTTCACTACCTCGAAGTTGTAGCTGCCTATGGTGACGTTCTGACCAAGTCGTCGATGTTGTGTGTCCTTTCTTGATGACAGCATATACTTTGTTTTGCCCTCATTCACCGCTAAACCCATTTTTGCCGCCTCCGTCTCAATACAAGCAAACGCTTCATTGACGGCTCGCTGAGTTCGGCCAATCACGTCAATATCGTCCGCGTATGCTAGCAGTTGAACGGACTTCTGGAAGATCGTGCCTCTAGTGTTGGCGTGTGAGTTTCGCACGATCTTCTCCAACACGATGTTGAAGAAGTCACATGACAGCGCGTCGCCTTGTCTAAAACCTTTTTTGACATTGAAGGTCTCGGTGAGTTCGTTACCGACCTTGATGGAGCAGCGAGAGTTCTCCATCGTCATCCTGCACAATCTGACGAGTTTGGCAGGGATGTCAAAACTAGACATGGCGTTGTATAGCTCGTCTCTATGCACACTGTCATATGCGGCCTTAAAGTCGACAAATAGGTGGTGGGTGTCGATCTGCTTCTCTTGGGTTTTTTCGAGGATCTGCCGTAATGTGAAAATTTGATCGATAGTGGACTTCCCAGGCCTGAAACCGCACTGATAAGGACCTATCAGGTTGTTGACGAATGGTTTCAGGCGCTCACACAGAACGGCAGAGAAGATTTTGTATGCGATGTTAAGGAGACTTATCCCCCGATAGTTGGCGCAGTCAAAGGGGTCTCCTTTCTTGTGGATCGGGCAAACGATACTAAGATTCCACTCGTCGGGCATGCTTTCCTCCGACCATATCCTACAGACGAGCTGGTGCATGCGCCCAACCAGATCATCTCCAGCTGCCTTAAACAGTTCCGCGGACAATCCATCCGCTCCAGCAGCTTTGTTCGACTTCAGTCTCGATATCGCTATCTTGACTTCGTCTAGATCGGGGGGACGGAATTCTCTTCTGTCGTCGTCCATTGCGTGGAGTGGAACATTCTGCCTGACAGCGGTATTGGTGTCCTCTTCGCCGTTTAACAGTCTGCAGAAGTGATCCTTCCAGATTCTCAGTATCGACTGCGACTCTACTACGAGTTGTCCCTCTTCGTTCCGACAGGCTTCTGTCCGATGTTTGTACCCTTTGGATAGTTGTTTCACCCGCTGGTAAAACTTTCGGACATTATTTCTGCCGTACCACCTCTCCATTTCCTCGATCGCGCGCTTCTCATGCTCCTTCTTTTTCTTTTTGAGAAGCCGGTGCTCTTCCCTTCTTTTAAGTTCGTAGAGCTCACGAACCGCTCTCGTCCTTCTATCCAGCGTCGCCTTATATGCTGCTAGCTTCGCTGAATGCGCCTGCCGACACTCGTTGTCAAACCATGGGTTTTTTCTAGGTGGCATTTTAAAACCCAGCACATCAGAGGCAGCTTCTCTGATGGCGTTTTGACAACGGTTCCACTGTTCGTCGATTGTTTCGCCTGGCAGGGTTGGACTCTCTGAGAGCTTCAGGGAGACTCGATCGGAGAAGTTCCCAGCGGTCGATTGCGATTGTAGATTTCCAACGTCAAACTGTTTTGGTCTTGCTCTACTCCGTTGTACAATCGATATCCGAGTTCTGACCTTGGCTACAACAAGGTAATGATCCGAGTCGATGTTGGCACCTCGGAACGTTCGGACATCGAGGACACAGGAGGAGTGTCTGACGTCGATCGCAATGTGATCAATCTGGTTGACGGTTGATTGATCAGGGGACCGCCAGGTCCCTTTGTGAATGTTGAGGTGAGGGAACCGCGTGCTGGCTACAGTGAGGTTTCGCCCCGTCACGAAGTCCATCAGCCTGAGTCCATTGTCGGACGTGTTGTCGTGTAGGCTGTGTTTACCGACGACTCTAGCAAAGATTTCTTCCTTGCCCAGCTTTGCATTAAAATCTCCTAGAACGATCTTGGTGTCGTAGCTGGGGCATTGATCGTATGTTCTTTCTAGGAGATCATAGAAGTCATCCTTGCTATCATCGTCTTTGTCCTCCGTTGGGGCGTGGGCGCAAATTAGGCTGATGTTGCCGAATGTTGCCTTGATGCGGATTGTTGTGAGGCGTTCGCTTATGTATCTAAAGCTTAAGACTTCTTGCCTAAGTCTGCCTCGAACAACAAAACCGCATCCAAACAAGCGCTGCCTTCGCTCTTTGTAGCAATCGCCGTAATATATGTCGCAGTTTTTCATCCTCTTTTTGCCCGGCCCATCCCATCGTACCTCTTGGATGGCGGTGATGTCAGCCTTATAGGCTTCTAGGGCCTCCGCAAGTTCATCGGCTGCACGTGGTCTGTTCAGTGACCTCACATTCCACGTGCAGAACCGAAAATCGTTGTCCTTATTTCGATGTCCATGGTCGTCAGCAGTAGGGTCATCCGTATCCGAGGCTTGTTGCCGTCTCTGAACTATTGCGAGTTTTACACGGTGGGGAAGTTAACCCCACGCGAAACCCCCGAACCTGGAGGACCGGGTCCTGGCTTAAACCCCCGGACAAGGGGTCGCTGCATACATTGGTTCACCTCTAAGCGGCTGCAGTAGAGGTTATCCAGAGGGCGCCGCGGGGAGGCTGTATGTCAACTTGACCTGTGCATTTACAGGGATCGTTGCTGGCATCTCGCCAAGTTGAGAGCAATCAACAACTTTGCCCTGGATGCACAGGCCCATGCCCTCCAGTATATATATATATATAATATAAAAATATTGAGAAAATAATCAGATTTTCCATGAAAAATGTAGGTAAAAGAGCAGAAAAAGTTATATGAAAAGAAGAAACTAGTAAAAATCACAGGAAAAAGTTGGCTAAAGATCAAAAACTTTCATAGTAGTTCAAGAAATGCGGATTTCAGCGCAGTATATATATAAAAATAGCAGCATAATATAAAATTATTGAGAAAATAATCAGATTTTCCATGAAAAATGTAGGTAAAAGAGCAGAAATAGTTATATGAAAAGAAGAAACTAGTAAAAATCACAGGAAAAAGTTGGTAAAAGATCAAAAACTTTCATAGTAATTTAGGAAATGCGGGTTTCAGCGCAGTATATATATATGTAATATAAAAATATTGAGAAAATAATCACATTTTCCATGAAAAAAGTAGGTAAAAGGGCAGAAAAAGTTATACGAAAAGAAGAAACTAGTAAAAATCACAGGAAAAAGTTGGTTAAAGATCAAAAACTTTCATAGTAGTTTAGGAAATACGGGTTTCAGCGCAGTATATATATATGTAATATAAAAATATTGAGAAAATAATCAGATTTTCCATGAAAAAAGTAGGTAAAAGAGCAGAAAAAGTTATATGAAAAGAAGAAACTAGTAAAAATCACAGGAAAAAGTTGGTTAAAGATCAAAAACTTTCATAGTAGTGTAGGAAATGCGGGTTTCAGCGCAGTATATATATATGTAATATAAAAATATTGAGAAAATAGAAATCAGATTTTCCATGAAAAAAGTAGGTAAAAGAGCAGAAAAAGTTATATGAAAAGAAGAAACTAGTAAAAATCACAGGAAAAAGTTGGTTAAAGATCAAAAACTTTCATAGTAGTTTAGGAAATGCGGGTTTCAGCGCAGTATATAAATATAATATAAAAATATTGAGAAAATAATCAGATTTTCCATGAAAAATGCAGGTAAAAGAGCAGAAAAAGTTATATGAAAAGAAGAAACTAGTAAAAATCACAGGAATAAGTTGGTTAAAGATCAAAAACTTTCATAGTAGTTTAGGAAATGCGGGTTTCAGCGCAGTATATAAATATAATATAAAAATATTGAGAAAATAATCAGATTTTCCATGAAAAATGTAGGTAAAAGAGCAGAAAAAGTTATATGAAAAGAAGAAACTAGTAAAAATCACAGGAAAAAGTTGGTTTAAGATCAACAACTTTCGTAGTAGCTTAGGAAATGCGGGTTTCAGCGCAGTATATAAATATAATATAAAAATATTAAGAAAATAATCAGATTTTCCATGAAAAAAGTAGGTAAAAGAGCAGAAAGAGTTATATGAAAAGAAGAAACTAGTAAAAATCACAGGAAAAAGTTGGTTAAAGATCAAAAACTTTCATAGTAGTTTGGGAAATGCGGGTTTCAGCGCAGTATATAAATATAATATAAAAATATTGAGAAAATTATCAGATTTTTCATGAAAAATGTAGGTAAAAGAGCAGAAACAGTTATATGAAAAGAAGAAACTAGTAAAAATCACAGGAAAAAGTTGGCTAAAGATCAACAACTTTCGTAGTATTTTAGGAAATGCGGGTTTCAGCGCAGTATATATATAAAAATAGCAGCATAATATAAAAATATTGAGAAAATACTCAGATTTTCCATGAAAAAAGTAGGTAAAAGAGCAGAAAAAGTTATATGAAAAGAAGAAACTAGTAAAAATCACAGGAAAAAGTTGGTTAAAGATCAAAAACTTTCATAGTAGTTTAGGAAATGCGGGTTTCAGCGCAGTATATAAATATAATATAAAAATATTGAGAAAATAATCACATTTTCCATGAAAAAAGTAGGTAAAAGAGCAGAAAAAGTTATATGAAAAGAAGAAACTAGTAAAAATCACAGGAGAAAGTTGGTTAAAGATCAAAAACTTTCATAGTAGTTTAGGAAATGCGGGTTTCAGCGCAGTATATAAATATAATATAAAAATATTGAGAAAATTATCAGATTTTCCATGAAAAATGTCGGTAAAAGAGCAGAAACAGTTATATGAAAAGAAGAAACTAGTAAAAATCACAGGAAAAAGTTGGCTAAAGATCAACAACTTTCGTAGTAGTTTAGGAAAAGCGGGTTTCAGCGCAGTATATATATAAAAATAGCAGCATAATATAAAAATATTGAGAAAATAATCAGATTTTCCATGAAAAATGTAGGTAAAAGAGCAGAAATAGTTATATGAAAAGAAGAAACTAGTAAAAATCACAGGAAAAAGTTGGTAAAAGATCAAAAACTTTCATAGTAGTTTAGGAAATGCGGGTTTCAGCGCAGTATATATATATGTAATATAAAAATATTGAAGAAATAACACATTTTCCATGAAAAAAGTAGGTAAAAGAGCAGAAAAAGTTATACGAAAAGAAGAAACTAGTAAAAATCACAGGAAAAAGTTGGTTAAAGATCAAAAACTTTCATAGTAGTTTAGGAAATACGGGTTTCAGCGCAGTATATATATATGTAATATAAAAATATTGAGAAAATAATCAGATTTTCCATGAAAAAAGTAGGTAAAAGAGCAGAAAAAGTTATATGAAAAGAAGAAACTAGTAAAAATCACAGGAAAAAGTTGGTTAAAGATCAAAAACTTTCATAGTAGTGTAGGAAATGCGGGTTTCAGCGCAGTAGTATATATATGTAATATAAAAATATTGAGAAAATAGAAATCAGATTTTCCATGAAAAAAGTAGGTAAAAGAGCAGAAAAAGTTATATGAAAAGAAGAAACTAGTAAAAATCACAGGAAAAAGTTGGTTAAAGATCAAAAACCTTTCATAGTAGTTTAGGAAATGCGGGTTTCAGCGCAGTATATAAATATAATATAAAAATATTGAGAAAATAATCAGATTTTCCATGAAAAAATGCAGGTAAAAGAGCAGAAAAAGTTATATGAAAAGAAGAAACTAGTAAAATCACAGGAATAAGTTGGTTAAAGATCAAAAACTTTCATAGTAGTTTAGGAAATGCGGGTTTCAGCGCAAGTATATAAATATAATATAAAATATTGAAGAAAATAATCAGATTTTCCATGAAAAATGTAGGTAAAAGAGCAGAAAAAGTTATATGAAAAGAAGAAACTAGTAAAAATCACAGGAAAAAGTTGGTTTAAGATCAACAACTTTCGTAGTAGCTTAGGAAATGCGGGTTTCAGCGCAGTATATAAATATAATATAAAAATATTAAGAAAATAATCAGATTTTCCATGAAAAAAGTAGGTAAAAGAGCCAGAAAGAGTTATATGAAAAGAAGAAAACTAGTAAAAATCACAGGAAAAAGTTGGTTAAAGATCAAAAACTTTCATAGTAGTTTGGGAAATGCGGGTTTCAGCGCAGTATATAAATATAATATAAAAATATTGAGAAAATTATCAGATTTTTCATGAAAAATGTAGGTAAAAGAGCAGAAACAGTTATATGAAAAGAAGAAACTAGTAAAAATCACAGGAAAAGATTGGCTAAAGATCAACAACTTTCGTAGTATTTAGGAAATGCGGGTTTCAGCGCAGTATATATTAAAAATAGCAGCATAATATAAAAATATTGAGAAAATACTCAGATTTTCCATGAAAAAAGTAGGTAAAAGAGCAGAAAAGTTATATGAAAAGAAGAAACTAGTAAAAATCACAGGAAAAAGTTGGTTAAAGATCAAAAACTTTCATAGTAGTTTAGGAAATGCGGGTTTCAGCGCAGTATATATATATAATATAAAAATATTGAGAAAATAATCACTTTTTCCATGAAAAAAGTAGGTAAAAGAGCAGAAAAAGTTATATGAAAAGAAAGAAACTAGTAAAAATCACAGGAGACAGTTGGTTAAAGATCAAAAACTTTCATAGTAGTTTAGGAAAATGCGGGTTTCAGCGCAGTATATAAATATAATATAAAAATATTGAGAAAATTATCAGATTTTCCATGAAAAATGTCGGTAAAAGAGCAGAAACAGTTATATGAAAAGAAGAAAACTAGTAAAAATCACAGGAAAAAGTTGGCTAAAGATCAACAACTTTCGTAGTAGTTTAGGAAAAGCGGGTTTCAGCGCAGTATATATATAAAAATAGCAGCATAATATAAAAATATTGAGAAAATAATCAGATTTTTCCATGAAAAAAGTAGGTAAAAGAGCAGAAAAGTATATGAAAGAAGAAACTAGTAAAAATCACAGGAAAAAGTTGGTAAAAGATCAAAAACTTTCATAGTAGTTCAGGAAATGCGGGTTTCAGCGCAGTATATACATAAAAATAGCAGTATAATATAAAAATATTGAGAAAATAATCAGATTTTCCATGAAAAAAGTAGGTAAAAGAGCAGAAAGAGTTATATGAAAAGAAGAAACTAGTAAAAATCACAGGAAAAAGTTTGTTAAAGATCAAAAACTTTCATAGTAAATCAGAAAATGCGGGTTTCAGCGCAGTATATATATATATAATATAAAAATATTGAGAAAATAATCAGACTTTGAATGAAAAAAGTAGGTAAAAGAGCAGAAAAAGTTATATGAAAAGAAGCAACTAGTAAAAATCACAGGAAAAAGTTGGTTAAAGATCAAAAACTTTCATAGTAGTTTAGGAAATGCAGGTTTCAGCGCAGTATATAAATAGAATGTAAAAATATTGAGAAAATAATCAGATTTTCCATGAAAAAAGTAGGTAAAAGAGCAGAAAAAGTTATATGGAAAGAAGAAACTAGTAAAAATGACAAGAAAAAGTTGGTTTAAAGATCAAAAACTTTCATAGTAGTTTAGGAAATGCGGGTTTCAGCGCAGTATATAAATATAATATAAAAATATCGAGAAAATAATCAGATTTTCCATGAAAAATGTAGGTAAAAGAGCAGAAAAAGTTTATAAAAAAGAAGAAACTAGTAAAAATCACAGGAAAAAGTTGGTTAAAGATCAAAAACTTTCATAGTAGTTAAGAAATGCGGGTTTCAGCGCAGTATATAAATATAATATAAAATATTGAGAAAATTATCAGATTTTCCATGAAAAAAGTAGGTAAAAGGGCAGAAAAAGTTATATGACAAAGAAGAAACTAGTAAAAATCACAGGAAAAAGTTGGTCAAAGATCAAAAACTTTCATAGTAGTTTAGAAATGCGGGTTTCAGCGCAGTATATATATATGAAATATAAAAATATTGCAGAAAATTATCAGATTTTCCATGAAAAATGTAGGTAAAAGAGCAGAAAAAGATATATGAAAGAAGAAACTAGTAAAAATCACAGGAAAAAGTTGGTTAAAGATCAAAACTTTCATAGTAGTTTAGGAAATGCGGGTTTCAGCGCAGTATATATATATGTAATATAAAAATATTGAGAAAATAATCAGATTTTCCATGAAAAAAGTAGGTAAAAGAGCAGAAAAAGTTATATGAAAAGAAGAAACTAGTAAAAATCACAGGAAAAAGTTGGTTAAAGATCAAAAACTTTCATAGTAGTGTAGGAAATGCGGGTTTCAGCGCAGTATATATATATGTAATATAAAAATATTGAGAAAATAGAAATCAGATTTTCCATGAAAAAAGTAGGTAAAAGAGCAGAAAAAGTTATATGAAAAGAAGAAACTAGTAAAAATCACAGGAAAAAGTTGGTTAAAGATCAAAAACTTTCATAGTAGTTTAGGAAATGCGGGGTTTCAGCGCAGTATATAAATATAATATAAAAATATTGAGAAAATAATTCAGATTTTCATGAAAAATGCAGGTAAAAGAGCAGAAAAAGTTATATGAAAAGAAGAAACTAGTAAAAATCACAGGAATAAGTTGGTTAAAGATCAAAAACTTTCATAGTAGTTTAGGAAATGCGGGTTTCAGCGCAGTATAGAAATATAATATAAAAATATTGAGAAAATAATCAGATTTTCCATGAAAAATGTAGGTAAAAGAGCAGAAAAAGTTATATGAAAAGAAGAAACTAGTAAAAATCACAGGAAAAAGTTGGTTTAAGATCAACAACTTTCGTAGTAGCTCTTAGGAAATGCGGGTTCAGCGCAGTATATAAATTATAATATAAAAATATTAAGAAAATAATCAGATTTTCCATGAAAAAAGTAGGTAAAAGAGCAGAAAGAGTTATATGAAAAGAAGAAACTAGTAAAAATCACAGGAAAAAGTTGGTTAAAGATCAAAAACTTTCATAGTAGTTTGGGAAATGCGGGGTTTCAGCGCAGTATATAATATAATATAAAAATATTGAGAAAATTATCAGATTTTTCATGAAAATGTAGGTAAAAGAGCAGAAACAGTTATATGAAAAGAAGAAACTAGTAAAAAATCACAGAGAAAAGTTGGCTAAAGATCAACAACTTTCGTAGTAGTTTTTAGGAAATGCGGGTTTCAGCGCAGTATATATATAAAAAATAGCAGCATAATATAAAAATATTGAGAAAATACTCAGATTTTCCATGAAAAAAGTGGGTAAAAGAGCAGAAAAAGTTATATGAAAAGAAGAAACTAGTAAAAATCACTGGAAAAAGTTGGTTAAAGATCAAAAACTTTCATAGTAGTTTAGGAAATGCGGGTTTCAGCGCAGTATATAAATATAATATAAAAATATTGAGAAAATAATCACATTTTCCATGAAAAAAGTAGGTAAAAGAGCAGAAAAAGTTATATGAAAAGAAGAAACTAGTAAAAATCACAGGAAAAAGGTGGTTAAAGATCAAAAACTTTCATAGTAGTTTAGGAAATGCGGGTTTCAGCGCAGTATATAATATAATATAAAAATATTGAGAAAATTATCAGATTTTCCATGAAAATGTAGGTAAAAGAGCAGAAACAGTTATATGAAAAGAAGAAACTAGTAAAAATCACAGGAAAAAGTTGGCTAAAGATCAACAACTTTCGTAGTAGTTTAGGAAATGCGGGTTTCAGCGCAGTATATATATAAAAATAGCAGCATAATATAAAAATATTGAGAAAATAATCAGATTTTCCATGAAAAAAGTAGGTAAAAGAGCAGAAAAAGGTATATGAAAAGAAGAAACTGGTAAAAATCACAGGAAAAAGTTGGTAAAAGATCAAAACTTTCATAGTTGTTCAGGAAATGCGGGTTTCAGCGCAGTATATACATAAAATTAGCAGTATAATATAAAAATAATGAGAAAATAATCAGATTTTCCATGAAAAAAGTAGGTAAAAGAGCAGGAAAAGTTATATGAAAAGAAGAAACTAGTAAAAATCACAGGAAAAAGTTTGTTAGAGATCAAAAACTTTCATAGTAGTTCAGGAAATGCGGGTTTCAGCGCAGTATATATATATATAATATAAAAATATTGAGAAAATAATCAGACTTTGAATGAAAAAAGTAGGTAAAAGAGCAGAAAAAGTTATATGAAAAGAAGCAACTAGTAAAAATCACAGGAAAAAGTTGGTTAAAGGAAAAAGTTGGTTAAAGATCAAAAACTTTCATAGTAGTTTAGGAAATGCAGGTTTCAGCGCAGTATATAAATATTATATAAAAATATTGAGAAAATTATCAGATTTTCCATGAAAAAAGTAGGTAAAAGAGCAGAAAAAAGTTATATGAAAAAAAAAAACTAGTAAAAATCACAGGAAAAAGTTGGTTAAAGATCAAAAACTTTCATAGTAGTTCAGGAAATGCGGGTTTCAGCGCAGTATATATATAAAAATAGCAGTATAATATATAAACTATTGAGAAAATAATCAGATTTTCCATGAAAAAAGTAGATAAAAGAGCAGAAAAAGTTATATAAAAAGAAGAAACTAGTAAAAATCACAGGAAAAAGTTGGTTAAAGATCAAAAACTTTCATAGTAGTTAAGGAAATGCGGGTTTCAGCGCAGTATATAAATATAATATAAAAATATTGAGAAAATTATCAGATTTTCCATGAAAAAAGTAGGTAAAAGGGCAGAAAAAGTTATATGAAAAGAAGAAAACTAGTAAAATCACAGGAAAAAAGTTGGTTAAAGATCAAAATTTTTCATAGTAGTTTAGGAAATGCGGGTTTCAGCGCAGTATATATATATGTAATATAAAAATATTGAGAAAATTATCAGATTTTCCATGAAAAATGTAGGTAAAAGAGCAGAAAAAAGTTATATGAAAAGAAGAAACTAGTAAAAATCACAGGAAAAAGTGGTTAAAGATCAAAAACTTTCATAGTAGTTTAGGAAATGCGGGTTTCAGCGCAGTATATAAATATAATATAAAAATATTGAGAAAATTATCAGATTTTCCATGACAAAAGTAGGTAAAAGAGCCGAAAAAGATATATGAAAAGAAGAAACTAGTAAAAATCACAGGAAAAAGTTGGTTAAAGATCAAAAACTTCATAGTAGTTTAGGAAATGCGGTTTCAGCGCAGTATATATATAAAAATAGCAGTATAAAATAAAAATATTGAGAAAATAATCAGATTTTCCATGAAAAAAGTAGGTAAAAGAGCAGAAAAAGTTATATGAAAAGAAGAAACTAGTAAAAATGACAGGAAAAAGTTGGTTAAAGATCAAACTTTCATAGTAGCTTAGGAAATGCGGGTTTCAGCGCAGTATATATATAAAATATAAAAATATTGAGAAAATAATCAGATTTTCCATGAAAAATGTAGGTAAAAGAGCAGAAAAAGTTATATGAAAAGAAGAAACTAGTAAAAATGACAGGAAAAAGTTGGTTAAAGATCAAAAACTTTCATAGAAGTTTAGGAAATGCGGGTTTCAGCGCAGTATGTATATAATATAAAAATATTGAGAAAATAATCAGATTTTCCATGAAAAAAGTAGGTAAAAGAGCAGTAAAAGTTATATGGAAAAAAGAAACTAGTAAAAATCACAAGAAAAAGTTGGTTAAAGATCAAAAACTTTCATAGTAGTTAAGGAAATGCGGGTTTCAGCGCAGTATATAAATATAATATAAAAATATTGAGAAAATTATCAGATTTTCCATGAAAAAAGTAGGTAAAAGGGCAGAAAAGTTATATGAAAGAAGAAACTAGTAAAAATCACAGGAAAAAGTTGGTTAAAGATCAAACACTTTCATAGTAGTTTAGGAAATGCGGGTTTCAGCGCAATATATATATATGTAATATAAAAATATTGAGAAAATTATATTATTTTCTATGAAAAATTT